>JAJJWW010019425.1:0-52103 GCA_023531295.1 Papaver armeniacum
TTACGACGGCATAATAAAGCCTCGCCGAAGGGGGGTTTTATTCTTCTCCAACTCATTTAATCATCTGTTATTCCCCGCCAAAGAAACTGCCTCTCGCTCGGTCTCTCTAAACTCTTTCTAAGAAAATGTCGCTTTGTTCTTCACTCTCTATTTTTTTCATCTTCATCTTCTTTCTGCAACCAAGAAGTGCTCAATCTTCTCAAAAAGATCATCCAAAACACATTAACAATGGTAGAATCTCTCTTGGTTCTCCAATTTCAAGTCTAGTACCACCTTCAGACCCTAATTCTCCTTCTATTCTTGATTCATCCGATTCTCCAAGTTCGACTCCATCACCATCACCATCACAAAACCCTAATTCTCCTCCAGTTCCGGCTTTGTTTGTTTTTGGAGATTCTTCTGTTGATTGCGGAACCAATAATTTCTTGGGGACATTTGCTCGTGCGGATTTGGTTCCTTATGGCAGAGACTTCGATACTCATACTCCAACCGGAAGGTTTTGTAATGGAAGAATCGTCGTCGATTATCTTGGTAACACCCATTATTTTCTTTTCAAAACTCCCCTTTTTACTTTATAAAGAATTTTCTGAGCCCATTTTTAGGATTTTCCCAATTTTGTTTCTTGCTGTAAAAATTTGCTGTGATTTGCTAGAACGTGCATTGATTCTGTTTTTTCCTTAGTTTGGGTTTCTTCTTGATCAGTTTTAGTTTCCTAATTATCTATATTTCACTGATTTTCTTGCAAGAATCGATGTCTGATACGATTTTATCAGCTTTTCCCTTTTCTTTAACAAAACCTCAAGAACTAAAAAAGAACTAAACTGGTTTTCATGAATCAGCGTTACGACTAGGACTACCGTTTGTACCTGCATTTCTAGGGCAAGATGGATCAGTTGAAGAAATGATACATGGAGTAAATTATGCTTCTGCAAGTGCTGGCATTATTTTCTCAAGCGGATCTGAACTGGTAAAATTCAATTTTATTCTCGTCTCTCTTTTTCAAATTGACAGTTTAGATTGATGTTTTTTCATACATGACCGTCTTTGATATTCTTCATTATGAGGGTTTTTCAGAAGCTTAAACTTCATTTGATTCATATCAGGGTCAGCACATTTCATTGACCCAGCAAATTCAACAAGCAATGGATACCTTTCAGCAGTTCATATTAGCCCTAGGAGAGGAACAAGCAAATGCAATCATCTCAAAGTCGATCTTTTACCTCTCTATTGGAAGCAATGATTTTATACATTATTATCTGCGGAATGTCTCTAGAGTTCAAGCTCTGTATTTTCCATGGGGTTTCAACCAGCTCTTAGTTTCAATTGTAAAACAGGAGTTGAAGGTACTAACCTCAAACTTCTAAAGTTCAATTTGGATATACCCCTCTGTTCTTTAGGAACTTTACTGATTTGGAGGTTATCGATGGTAAATGCAGAACTTGTACAACGCTAACGTGAGAAAAATTGTGGTAATGGGTTTGGCTCCTCTTGGTTGCGCCCCTCATTACTTATGGCAGTACAACACTAAAAATGGAGAATGTGTGGAGGAAATAAATGACTTGGTAATGGAGTTCAATTTTGGCATGAGATACATGGTCAAAGAACTAAGGCAGGAACTCACTGATGCAGATATAACCTTTTGTGGTGCTTTCGAAGCTTCCATGGATATGACGTATAACCGCGAACGTTATGGTGAGATGTCAGGACCTGATACTTGTCATTTTCTTCTATTTGGTTATAAGAGATTTAATAAGTACTTCAACTCTAATATGCAACCTTGGTTTTGAATGTAGGTTTTCAAGTAACAACTGAAGCTTGTTGTGGGTTAGGTCCCTATAAAGGATGGATAATGTGCCTTGCACCGGAAATGGCTTGTGATGATGCGTCAACTCATCTCTGGTGGGATCAATTTCATCCAACTGACGCTGTCAATGAAATCCTGGCTGCTAATATCTGGTCCGACAAACACATGAAAATGTGTTTTCCCATGAATTTGCAGGACATGATCTGACTGGGAGAGCTTCACAACCAGACAGCTTCTGAGAGCCTCAAAAATAAATGGTGCGGAAAAGAGGTCATAAATAATTCAATTATATTTCTACCAGTTGTGGATTTCACAGTTTCTTTCTTAATCTGTCTGTCCAACCAACTTGTATGCACAACAGATGTGTATAATTGTGCAGTTTCAGAATTTTGGTATCAGCTGTTGTAACTAGTACTGACAATGAACTAGGGTTTGTTTCTGTTAATACACATGTTATAGGTTGAAATAACCAGTGGATGAACTGCTAGTAAAACCTGGAATTTGTATAAATTGAAAGAGGAAGAGTAACAGAACTAGATCATATATATGCCTCTTCATGTCTTACGTACAATTTGATTTTGAGATTCTTCTTTTGTAAAGGTTAAACACCTTATCTACAATCAATAACGTCAATTGAAATCACTTTGATTACCTTCGCAGAGTTGTAGTGTTTCTTCATTTGACTTTTAGTACATTCGTCGTTTCTACTCGGGATAACGGTTCAATACCATGACTTTATGTGCCTAGGCTACGTCCCATATCTGAGTCTTCGACTTCGGAGTTCAGCACAAAGCTGGGAAATGCCAAGGTTATGTCCCTGTAAAATGTAACAAGAAAATCAGAAAAATGCCTGACACCAAATTACAAATACCAGATTGCAGAAAATAAAATGTATCAAATGACGTCAGAATATCAGAAATTAGAATTTTGACTCACTTTAAATATGGAAGAGTCATATTTTTTATTAGAGATGGATTTTTTGCCACAAAGTCTTTCCATTCATTTGGATCAATTTTCCCATCCCCGTTTGAATCAGCATCAACAAAAGTCTGCAGGGTTAAATTAAAAAACAAAACAGATGAATAGTTATAGCTGAAACACATAAAGTGTAGTCTCCAGAGACTTTGAATGCACAGCACCTTATGAACAATTTGTTCAACAACATCATCTGAAAGGACAAGATCTGATTCATTCAACAGAGCCAAAACCATCTCCTTTAACTGACAAAGAAGAAAGAATGGTGGATTATAAGCTGAAAGGACAAAAATGAAGTGTATCAAATGGAAATCCGAAATTTCAAGTTTACGGTATCGGCGTACTGCATTGGACAGTGAACTAAATGTTGTATTTCACAATAAAATATAAGGTCAGTAAGTTGTTTATGGTTACCTCTTCACGCTCAATGAAGCCAGTCTGCCTTAGATCATACAATCTAAATGCAACTGTAAATAAGATCCTTTCCGAGATTAGTAGGCTGTAAATTGATTTGAAATTATTTCTGTAGTAACTGACGATCAACTTATTATTCATACACGAAATTGATTTTGATAATATTTTGATTATTTATCACTTACATGCAATTTTGTCTACTGTGGGAGTATTAGGGTGAAAGATGCCTAATGATCTAACAAATTCCCCAAATTCAATAACCCCATTTCGCTTAACATCAAATGAATCAAATACCTGCCAACACGAGTTGAAAATTTTCTTACAGAAGGAGCAAAAACTTTTTGATTAAAGAAATAAATAAAAAATACACACCCTATCTGCAAAGAGATTCTTTCTATTGCTATTTCTAAAGAGAGCAAGCTGGAATTCTTCCTGATACATGAGATTGAACACGAAGTTAGCACTTCATAAACAGATAGAATTACAGGTACTCAATGATAACAAGAGTATAGATTTCAGATATGAAAGAAAATATTCATTACCTTGTGAATTAGCCCGTCATCGATAATGGAACTACTTAGTTTTTTAAAAAGCTCAAACAAAGCCTCTACCTCACTCACGGTAACTGCAAGGGAATACATCAATTATTGTTAAAATACGGTTGATTTATGGCGGTAATGTTCTCTGTGAAGATCGATTGCTTTTGATGTATCAATATTTGTATCTATAGGTATGCAACAACTTTCCCATCTTGTTAGACCCAGAGACCTACAGAATGAGAACAAATTGGATACCAAGAAAATGTACACTTACACGGTGTTTCAGAAGACAGAGTGTTGGGGTCTTCGTACCCAGGGACGGATCTAGCTCTCTTTGACGAATGACCACAGCCCATAAAAGCAAGAATAACAGTAACAAAAAGGAGGATATTCGAAGAATTCCAGTCTCCTTTAATTTTGGTCTTTCCAGACAAGATCTCCAGTAATTTTGGCTCAACTAAGTATTAGAATGTGCACCTATCAAACTTCATGGAGATAATGGCTCTGTTATTAAGTCATTAAACACATCATGTAACTGAAAATCTAATCAAAAATCCTAGAATTCAAAAGACAAAGTGGATCTTTTGATGAACAAGCCTCCAATGTAAAAGGTAGAGCATAATTACGATCAGAGTCGGGCATTTCTCATAACAAGCTATCTAAATAACCCATTTCATTTCCTTATAAGCTAAATCCAAAACATAAAATCAAACGCAAAATCAGTATCTAACCTTAACTAGATTTTTCAATAAGAATCTTCTTCAATTCTTATTCAATTCAACAGAATTTGAAGAAGAAGAAAAAACAATACACACATATCACATATGTACATACGAAAATAGAAGAATCCTTGAGCTTCATTTAATCAACCAATGCAGTTTGATGTTACTAATTCCTTAAATAATAATTCCATCCTTTGGAAATTCCAAAAAACAATCCATTCATACTCTTTTATCGTCACCAAGGAGGCATTAAGAACAAACAAGACTTTATAAGGTAAAAAGAGTACAGCATCAAAGAAATTCTTTGTAATAAACAAAACCCAATAATTGCAAAAATGTACGAAATGAAAACTACCCCAAAACACCAAACCAGGAAACAGCCAAAAAAAAAAAAAAAAAATGAAAAATCTATCAGTTATCCGGAAATGCTATCAATCTTTGGGAAAAACAAACAACTCAACTTACTTGTAAACCTCCTTGTTAGGTTTCTCTTCCCCTTAATACTCTTTCTCAATCTCTCCTAGAATTTTCAGCTCTACGTCTTCAACTCTCTATAAATTTGTTATATGTACACTGTTTGCATAGACTTTGAAGCAGTTGTTTTCTTTTTCTTAATTTTTGAAATTGTCTCTTTCTCTAGTTTTGGTTTATTTTTCTCCGAAATAGAACACATATCTTTACATGTGAATCACGAATACCTCACCTCCCTATCATTTAATGCAAAACTGCATCGACGAGGCCATCAAGATTGCTAATAGGGTACTGAACTGTTTGGGATATACCAAAATACATATAAGACAAAATAGTTATAGCCTTGGGGTTGGTATTTCCCCAAACAAATTGGTACACCCTATTAGCAGCCTTGGAGGTTATTACCTATGTTGCACGGACACGCCTAGAAAGATGACGTAATCGTGTCGGACACATAATCAGACACGACACTTCCCGATACGCGATGGACACGCCACATCATCTGTCCCGTAGAAATCGACATTTGACACTTTGCGGACACTATTTGGACACTTCCGGACACACCATAAATGAGTAATTTTGGTTTGGAAAATCAAACTAAACTAAGTGTGAAACTAATTTATGAAAAATTTGATCATAATTTCATTATTATTAATTTTATTTTATTAGTTAATAAGTATTCTGAAAATAAGAATAATTATTATGTTGAGACGATTAGTGTACAATCTCAATTTAATGATATATGTGTAATATATATAACGTGTCGCCGTAATCAGTTTTTTTTATATTTGACGTGTCTCCGTAACCGTGTCGCGTCGTAACCGTGTCCCATGTCCGTGTCTGTGCAACATAGGCTATTACTCATCTTTCCACGTTATTTATCTAGGAAGGAAATAGTTCTGAAGGCTGAATACAGACAAAAAAAAGGGTCATGAAATAGTATTCTCCAAATTTTTTATCCTCCTAATTTTACAATGTCTTCGATTAGTTAGAATGTCCACGATTAGTTAGTGCAAACAAAATTAATTTTGTTCATGTTAAATTCTTTTAGCTCCTTGGTTCGTACTTATGTCCTCGTGGAGTTAAATAAAATAGCTGATTTTCTAACTAAAAAAGATAGAAGTAATACTAAGTCGTGCGGTTAAAGATGACTATCATAAATGGGTTGTTTCAATTGGGTGGAATTTTAAATTCTTTCCGAAGAATAAGGTATTTTTGGAGGAATATCTTCGACTAGTTCAAATTTTGGATCGCAGATAGAATATTTCTGGTTTTTCAAATTTTGAAACTCCTGCGAATCAAGGAGTCAAATCAGTACGGGTGGTGGGATCAAACTCAGCTGGTTCATCTCGCTCAAATGATGTGGGCTTGTCAAACGGGCCTACTACGGTCTATGGGTTACCTGGTAACTCAAATTTTGCTGGGAAATCTCTCATGACTCACAATAATGTTAGCGTGATTTTCAGACCATTCTGTTGGTAATTCTCCGATCTCTGACTTGAGTAAGAGTCGTCATGTGGTTAATGGATGGGTAGGGGATGTTCTCATTAATATTGGTAACTTAACTTCAAGCTCGGAAACTACAGTTGTTGTTCCTAGAGAGGTGGGAAGGGTTGATGGTGTTCCCTACTTTTCTACGGTTAGTAACAGATGTAGAGTAGAGGGTGTTATGAATGATAGATGTGAAGGGGCAGTTCCTATCATGAGTAACAACTCCATTTTGTCCTCTATTCCTAGGGAGCTTTCATGTTTAAGAGTTGGAGGGGTAGGTGATGCGCCCACCTTAGTGACTGAACTGCAAACTAAGAATGGAGAGGAGTCTGGTGCTTTAGTGGCTATTCAGGGTGTAGGTGGATGTGGTGTTGGGATATCCACCGATCTTGAAAGACTAGGTTTTACACTAACCCATGATGTTCAAAGTTGTTGAAGACCAAGTGGTGATCAAGTTAGGTGATATTCAACAAGCTAAAGTTGATATCAGTGAAGTTATCCTTTCTACATCTAAACCGGTCTTTGAGCTGTATTATACATATGGTAGTATGCGTAGAGCAGATGAGATTCATTCTAAAGACCTTATTCAAGCTATCCTTAAAAGTACAAGGAGAGATATGATTATATTAAAGCAGGGAAGGAAGTTCAAGATAGTGGGAGTAGTGACAATTTTGTTGGAAATGATGCTAAGTCTGGGTGATGAGGAGGTGGAGGATGAACTTTCTTCAAGGGATGTTATTGTTGGTAATGAGGACTAAAATTGTTAATTAGAACATCACGGGTTAGAATTCCTATCATAAACAGGTGGCAGTGAAGGATTTGATACAAGCTCATAGGTGCCTAGCTTGTACCATTCAGGAAACTAAAATTGCTCAAATGTCTTTTTGGTTTGTAAGACACATGTGGTACAGTTCTGATTTTGATTGTAGATTTTTGCCTTCTCCAGGATCGGCTGGTAACAGTGGGGGGCTTTTAACATTTTGGATAACTCTAGAGTGAAACTATTGGATGAGAGACAAGGTTTGAAATATATCTCTGTTTTGTTGAAACGTAGAGCATCTAGATTTTCTTTCATCCTTTCAAATATTTACTATCCTTGCGACTATGCACTGAGAGATGATTTGTTGGAGGACGTAAGAAATGTAAGATAATGGAAGGATGCAACTTGGTGTATTGTTGGTGATATGAATGCAGCAAGAAATAATATGGAAAGAAACATAGGTGGTGGGAATAAAAGGAATATGCAGTTTCTTAATGACTTCATCTTTGACTTGGAATTGGTTGATCTGCCATTAAATGGAGGGGCTTTTACATGGATTGATAAGCAGACTATTCCTTTGCTTTACAGGTTAGATAGGTGTATTATATCATAGCTCGGTTGAACGTTGGTATGTCAAGTTTGGTTGTCATATTTTAAGCATCAAAACTCATCTAGAGTCGCTTGATTAAATACTAGAGTCAACTTCGTTTAGGTTGGACTAGAAAGTCTAGGAATGTTGAGATGTACAAGTATTACTCCGAAGACCCGAAGAATGTGAAGAAGTAAAGACTACAACAACGAAACCATCCTTCCACTTGAGGTTAGTAATATTGACTTGAGCTTGTTTCCATTCCTAAAGTATCTTTGAAGTCGTGCTATATTGAAGACATAACATGTGAAGCTGTATATATTGTATATAATACTCTAGTGATGTGACTTGGTCATAACAGTATGATAAAAGTATCAAAGAAAACATATTACGAAGTATAAACGCTTATCTTTTGGAACTTCGTAAATACGACATCAACGTAATCTATTGTATATAGTTATTTGATTACGTGTGCATTATATAGGTATGATTTCATCCTAGAAAACTATGTATCTTTACATTAGTTTAAGGAAGTAGATGTAGGAACTTGTTTTCATAATCGAAAGGGAAATCATGATTGGTCTTGTTATTCATTGAATATCTTTTGGATGACCAATGGAAGATGACTATGATAGAACCTATCTTGACTTTGTTGAGACTTGAGTATAACCGGTCATAACATATATATTATAGCTAGTTGTAATCGGTCATGAGCTACCTTTGGAAAGCAAGGTGTAACCGATCACAAGCTAACTCGGGAAGCAAGGTGTAAACGGTCACAAGCTACTTTGTGGAGCAAGATGTAATTGATTACAACATGTATTGGGAATCATGTTATAACCGGCCACAACATACTTTGGAGTGATGGTTTAATCGGTTCCATGTACAAAACCAATATCAATGGATCACATATTTCTTTATGGTGTGTGTGAATTAGGGTTTTCGGTTTGTCAAGATGATAAGCTTCCAGATGTCGATATATTTGAACATGTATATAAATCTTATCATTTATTGTTCAAAGATATTCCTTGATACTCAAGGTGATCCCTGGTCCGAAAAAGTGAAAAGTATTTAATTATGATTTTCATCATATATGTTTTAATTACCATCAATTAAAGCATATCCTCTGGAAAATATTATTAGTTAATGTGCTAGACTAATAGTAGAAGTTTTCTATGAGAGTTTTCATAAATATTGGTTAACATTAATTGGTAATAGGAAAACCGAATTTAGGTACTTTAATGCATATCTTGAGAATATTTTCGGTTTTGGAATTTCCTTGTTGTCCAATCAACCTCGGTCTATAAATACTTGAGTTTTCATTTCTTGCAAACTATCCTAAGAGCCATGCAAACTTCATTTCTTGTTGTTTCTGGTGGAGCCGTCTATTCGGAGAGGAAAGTACCCTAATTAGGCGAAATCTCTTACGACCGCTCGTTTAAAGACTTATGTGGGATCAAGAAGCTCTACGTGTACCGTTGGTGGGAAACTAGATAATTACAGTGTTATTAGTTTTCGATTATTGATTTGATTGAATAACGGTTGTTGAAACTTTGATTGCACCTAGTTTATTTACCCTTGAGAACCTTCTCTACTGATATAAGGCTCACTCAAACTAGATCAAAGTATTGATGGGATCTTTAGAACCATCTTCGGATCCAAAGACATCTTATGATAATCCATTGTAAACAGACTCTGTTATGTGCATGATTGATCACAAGAGGTTTCAAGTGTTGTTGTGTAGGTTATTGAAAGCAATATAATATTTAAAGACGAAGAAGAATTCTTATTAGTTTTCGTATCTTGTGGATTTAGTGCACAAACCTTGATCGGCTGGGATCCAACTAGAATCGATTAATCTTTGATAGACTTGAATGATTAGTTGCGTCTGATCGGCATCGCTTTATAGTTTCTCTTTGAGATATATATTGATTGATTGCGAATCAAGAAATTGATTATTTTGGTAATCAACATTTAGATTGATCTAACTAGACAAAGGAGTTTATTAGATTAAGCAGAATAGCCTTTGTCAACAACTCCTTCTAGCAAGATTGATTAGAGTGTTTACCAAACAGATTCTTCCTTTGATAATTGGAATACGATCCAAAGGACTTGCCATTCACGTGCGTGACTCTAGAAGTCGAAGGCGCAGGGATACTGACGAAACTAAGTAGCAAGGGGTAGTCTGCTTGGTCTCAACTATACGAAGTTGGTATTAGATTTTGTATAGCGGCTTAATTATGAGAGTATTCAAAACTGGACAAGGTCCGGGGTTTTTTCTGCATTTGCGGTTTCCTCGTTAACAAAATCTTGCTATGTCATTTACTTTATTATTTCGCAATTATATTTGATTTATAATTTAAAGTAAATTGCACTTGTACGTTAATTCCGTAACACTTGATATTGATCCTATATAGTTTCGGTTATTACCGAACCTATTATCAAGTGCACACTTTGTTGTCGTATCGTCTCGATCTTGTATCCATAGTCAATCACAATAGTGACCTTTTTGTTGTATTGTCTCGATCTCGTATCCATAAACGATCACACAAAATGTGAACCGAATTTATTGTATTTTCTCGACTTTGTCCATATACGATCACATTCAGTAGAGGACTTTTCAAGGTGCTTATTCGATAATTCGTTTTACATGCATTTCAGTAGAGCTATTCAAATGGCTTTGGTGAGGACATGTTTAGATCATAACCCTTTACTGATTGAACTTGTTCCAGAGGTGATGGTTGGATCGTCCTTTAAGATTGAACATCATTGGCTTAAGAAATAAGATTTTGTAACTAATATTGAAATATGGTGGAAAGAGTTATAACTTAAGGGTACTCCTAGTTATGTCTTGCTCAGAAAGTTACTGTTTGTACCCCTAATATTTTACACAAATAAATGGGCTAACCTAGGCCTCCAAAGCTCCTACTAGTGGCAAAATAGGGTTCATTTGGCCTAAGGTGCTTCCCTTGTTTACCCAAGAATGGCTAACTAGGCCTAACAAACACCTCACAAGGAATCCCATGTGCATAGGTTCAAATCAAGCAACTAGGAGCCCGATCACCTGTGCCACATCATCACTATGCTCGACCAACCGGCGACCGCCACATCAGCCGCCATGTCAGTACATGTGACACGTCATCAAAGTGACACGTCACCAAAGTTTCACATCAGCAGGTATGATGACGTGGCATGTGACACGTCAGCACCACACATGACAGCCACAGTGCCACGTCAGCAAGTGATGACATGGCAGGCGACACGTCAGCAGAGAAGCTGACGTGGCAGGCGACATGTCAGCCAATGAGGGCCACGTCAGCAGACAAGTGCCACGTCATCGTCAGTCGATGACGTGGCAGCCAGCGGCCCAGTCGAGCGGCAATCGACGATTAATTGGGAAGTCGGCGATTAATTGGGGAAGTCGGCGATTAATTGGTCATTTGATTCGGTGTTGCGCGATGTAGGTTGGTCCCGTAGTCCCCGGATATTTGGGCCCCACTCGTATTTCTCTAAGGATATTTCCGCCCCGTTTGCTTACACCCATTTCTCTAACACCTTTGGTTATCCACACCCCATTATAATTCCTTAACCATAATGGAAGTTTCTGGAATATTATGGGAACCATGCAGGGAAAGCCAGGGCATGCAACCATGCAGTCATGCAGGCATGCAGGTGTATTATTAGGGGAGACATGCGAGGACCTGTTATTGCAGGAGGCATGCGAGGGCCGATTATGGCAATTGATATCTGCCATAAAACCAAAGAAATAAAACGAAATTCGCTCATATAAATAAGGAGGTTCATAAACCAAAAAAGGTAAGCAATCTTCCATACCAAAACTCCTGTGAAAAATACAATACTGACTTTAGCATTGGAGGGTTTTTTGCAGGTACCCCCCCCCCCCCCTTCTCCATAATCCAATTGAAGATCGAGGTCACGGATCAATTATCAGCAAAATCATCATACAAATTTCTGTGTTTGGGGTAGGAGTAATTTTACCTTACAAACAGTGGCGCCAACTAAGGGTTTCGAGAAAAGATAATCGCGTTTTACCAAATCGAGTTATGACAATAGTTAGACAGACTGCACGAAGGTATGATTTCCCAGCCGCGCAGGAGACGCGAAATTGAGAGAAACGAAATTGAAGTTCAATCTGCACCTGCTATACCCGCTGGAAACAGAGATAGGGTCAAGATCATACTCATAACAGATCACTGGATCGTGGACGCAATCGAGATCGTTTTCGTGACAGAACTCCAGATCTGAATCGGAGAAAGGAAAAACAACAGGCGATCGATAACGAAGTTACTGACGTTGATGGGGAAAACCCAGGTGTTCATGGAAACAAAGGGTATGCGTTCGGCAGCCCATCTAGGAGGAATCGCAATCGACAAGATCTGCGTGATGGCCGCACCGCGACTCCCAGTTCAGAGGAAGAACAACTACTAAATCGGCTAGACGATCTAGAGAAGGAGAATGCTCTGCTGAGATTAGAACGTGAAAACCACCCTCGGCGTAGGTCTGGTGTTTTGAATAATCAGAGGGTACGATCTGTATGGCAACGCCTTGGAAGTCGAATTGAACCACAAGTCGCAGATTCTAACAGAGATGTGATCAATCTTGATCGACCAGACAGGAATCTATTGGTCACCGGAGAATTACCGAAACGACCCAGGAGAGCAGGGGATCGGACAGCTGCAACTCAACAGAGCGCAGCCAGAACTACGTCTCATTAAAAACGGCTCAGGAATGACGAGAATGAAGCTCGAGACCAACACGGCGAGAGTGAATTTTTGGACGACTACTATGATCGTTCAGAGCAAGGCAGGGATGGCAGAGAGACTACTCTGCACCGAAGAAAGAAAATGAGATCGGATAATCATATTCCAGAGGACCGGGATTATGAGCAGGAAGGCAGTTCCTCAGATGGAGACCTAGACGCGATAACAGAAGCTCGTCTTGCCAAGATGATCGAGAAAGTGATGATGAAAAAACAATCCCGAGAAAAAAAATATGGAAAGGCTACATCGAGCAGCAGGAGCTCCTTTCAGGCAGAATATCAGAGAATCCAGGCCGCCAATGAATTTTTTAGTTCCAAAATTACCGGAATTCGATGAGAAAACTTATGATCCAGATCAGCACGTTTTACACTATGAGACCGCCATGTCCTTGTGGCAAGACAAATGACGAGTTGATGTGTAAAATATTTCCGCAATCCCCGACGGGAGGAGCTATAACGTGGTTCAATCGCTTCCAAAGACGTGGATCGGGGACTTACCATGTTTCGATCGATGATTTTTGCTCTAACTATAAATACAACAAACGTGACCGGAAAGGATGCCATTCACTGTTCCTTTTAGGAATTCGGAAAGAGGAAAGCATCAGACAATTCACTAGGCGTTTCAAGCAAGAGTTAGCGGACGTGGATGGAGCCAACGACCAAGTTGTCATTGCGGCATAAAACAGGCTTACCAGCATGATCAAAGAGGTGTGTACGGTTCTTTGGTCAAGAGACCACCAAAAACTTTAGAGGAACTATATGATCGAGTAGAAGAGTACGCCCGAGTGAAGGACGATTCTAAAGCTCGAGAAGAAGTTCACAAATCATCCAATCATCCAAACGATGGGAAGAAAGAAAAATCCAAGAACCGGTCGAACGGACAGCATAATGATCGCGGGGATGTTCGAGAGAAAACTCAAGGTGAAAGCATGGAAAGTGGGTATCAGAAATTTCACGATATGAAGCTGACCCCGCTGAGCATAAGTCTGACAGAGCTGTACGAAAAAATACACAAGGATCTGAGCCCCCTACGTCCTTTGGCAGCAGAAACACGAGATAAACGTGATAAGAGAAAATACTGCAAGTTCCATAAATACCATGGTCACAAAACTGAGAACTCCCGCTCTTTACAGATCGAGATTCAGCGAATGATCAAAGCTGGGAAGCTGCAACAGTACGTGAAAAAGTACTTTGGAAAAGGTCCCGGACAGTTTGGCATGACCAACATGATTAACGCACGTGTGATTAACGTCAGCCACGCCAGATCCATTCAATGACCAAAGCGGGCGTCGGAAGACGAAACCGGGGAGGAAGTTCGGGTAGTTGAAAGAATGGTATTTGACAAATCACATCGATTTTGTCAGCGATAATGGAGCAGAAACTCGGGAGCTTGGGTGCACAAAGATCGAGTTCTCTGATGCAGACATGATAGGTGTTTATGCTCCCCACAATGACGTTATCGTCATAACTGCTTGGATTGGCATGTTTCGTGTACACCGGATTCTAGTTGATACAGGAAGCTCAGTGAGCGTGCTGTTTTCAGGAGCTTACTCTTCTATGAATCTCCCACATGACTTGATCGAGGAGGATGAAAATCCAATTATCGGTTTCAGCGGCGAAGTTACAAAGGCGATTGGGAAGGTGAAGATACCTATAACAAAGTGGTCGACAAGTCCATTCTCGAGCACCTTCTTGTTCTTTGGATTGTCGAGCACCCTACAATGCGATCGTAGGACGAGACTGGCTGCATGATATCGGTGCAGTCACATCATCTAATCATCAATGCCTAAAGTTTATTACACCAGAAGGAGTTGTGAAAGTTAGAGGCGACCAGATAGCCGATCATAAGTGTCATGAGAGTGCAATGGATGAGTACAAGAAGTCAGAAGTCAGTGGGAACCAGATCATGCGAGTCGAGCAGAAATAGCAATTACAGAATCCCCTCCCTCCAGAATCATATAGGGGAGAGGACGCAGCTGAACCCCCAACAATTGAGAAACTGATCGAGGTCCAGATTGGAGATGAGGAGCACAAAACAACGTTCATATGGGCAGATCTGCCTGCACATGAACGCGATGGTCTGATTACGTTGCTAAGGGCAAACGCTGATGTTTTCGCATGGAGTTTTGCTGAGATGCCAGGGATAGATCCGAATGTAGCCTGCCACAGGCTAAACATCGATGAGAATTTCCATCCTGTTCGACAGAAAATTAGGAATATGGCGTAAAGCAAAAAGGATGGAGTTACTGCAGAAGTCGAAAAACTGTTGGAAGCAGGCGTTATTCGACCAGTGCAATATCCACGATGGCTGTCAAATGTCATACCCGTTCCGAAGAAGAATGGTAAAATTCGTGTATGTATCGATTTTATCGATTTGAATAAAGCATGTCCGAGTGATCCGTTCCCGCTGCCACGGATAAGAGATTTGGTGGATGCAACCGCAGGATATGGGAGACTGTCATTCATGGACGGGTTTTCTGGGTATAACCAAATACCTTTGTTTGAGGATGATCAAGAGCATCTGCGTTCAGAATCGACAGAGGAGTCTCATTGTTACACCGTAATGCCGTTCGGGCTAAAGAACGCAGGGGCAACCTACCAGCACTTGGTAGACCATATGTTCAAGGATCTAATTGGGAAGTCGATGGAAGTATATATCGATGATATGGTAGTGAAATCCGAGCAAAAGGAATCGCATTTTCTTGATCTACAGAAGACGTTTGATATCTTAAGGCAATATCGTATGAAACTCAATCCGTCAAAATGTTCATTCGGGCTGTCATCGGGAAAGTTCCTTGGATACTTGATGACGCACAGAGGAATTTAGGCGAATCCGGAGCAAATCAGAGCCATCAGAGAAATGCCATCCCCAAGAACGAAGAAGGAGGTCCGAAGCTAGGGCGATTAGCGACTTTAAACCGTTTCATTTCACGATCGTTGGATCGATTCAAGCCATTCTTTGATGTTTTGAAAAAAGCAAAGTGAATTTTGGTTGGACGGATGAGTGCGAAAAGGCTTTTGATGAGATCAAGCAAAGATTTGTCAACTCCTCCGATTCGGTGAGTCCAAAACTGGACAACTTTGTCGGAGTATATCCGGCCGCAACGGAGAACCTTTGTGAGTGCAGTGCTATTTGTTACAGACCCATATGAGAAACCTGTTTACTTCTTCAGTAAATCCTTGACGGGGGCGGAAACACGGTATAAGAAAATTGAAAAGATAGCGCTTGCACTTTTTCACGCATCTCGTCGCCTCAAGCCTTATTTCCAAGGAAGGCAGATCGTAGTATGCTCGGAATACCCGCAGAAGAGAATCCTGGAACGTGCTGATAATTCCAGTCGTATAGCCATATGGTCAAATTTTATGGGGGCGTATGAGATCAAGTACGAAACCAGAACTGTAGAAAAAGGACACGCCCTGGCTGCGTTGCTAGCAGATTTTCCTGTGGACGATATAGAAACGGTTGCTGAAGAAGAAGAGGAGTTGTTCAAACCCATTGAGCAGTCCACTGATCGGGACTGGGGGCGAGTCCGCAATGGAGATCGATACACCGAACCATTATGGATTGTATTTCCGATGGGTCATCAAACGTTGGTGGTCTTTGGAGTTGGATGCGTCATCCTTACTCCCGAAGGTTCGAGGATCGAGAAAGCGACCAGGCTGGGTTTCCAAGCATCAAACAATGAAGCTGAATATGAAGCTGCAATAATCGGTTTAAAAGCTATCAAACAGTTAGATGCGAAGAACGTGAAGCTGGTCACTGATTCCATGCTAGTGGTCAACTAGTTTCTAGGGACCTACAAAGCCAAGGAAGAGAGAATGGCCCTGTATTTGGATCATATGCGAAAGCTGGCATATGAGTTCGACCAATTCTCTATTGGGCAGAGACCACGGTTGGAAAACAGGCATGCAGATGCTCTGGCATATCTTTCTTCCATGATCGAAACCGATTCCACCTGTTTCGTTGTAGTAGATTTCAAGAGTTACCTAGCATCTCCGACAGCCAATTTGTTCTGGCTCTCGAACACGCTAGTGGGGGCGAGAGGGAAGCTACATCAGCACAGGGAGATACCGAGAACATCGGCAGCAATATGGATGTTGACAGTCCAACGACAGATAATTCTGGCAATCATGTTGAAAAAGTTGCAGACTGGCGCCAACCTTACATCCAAGACGACAACCGGTGAACTCCCGAAGATGAGAAACTTGCTGCAAAGGTGAAAAAGAATTCATGGAGATACTCAATGATCGAAGGTCTGTTATACCGCAAACCTGTAGCTTTGGAGCCATTTTTGCGATGCGTATCATCCGAGGAAGGACAAATAATACCGGGCGAGAGGCTCATGAGGGAATTTGTGGCAGCCATTACGGAGGGCGCAGTCTCGCGCACGGGATACTTACCTGGGGTATTTCGGCCATACATGCAGAAAGACGCTAAAGAATATGCGCAGAAATGTGTGCCGTGCCAAGAACACGCTCCAATTCCGAAAAGGCCAGCCAACGAATTACATCCAGTTTTTAGTCCCTGGCCGTTCTCTATGTGGGGATTGGACATCGTCGGGCCGCTCCCCAAAGCTCCTGGAGGCGTCAAATTCGTACTAGCCGCTACCGATTATTTCACTAAGTGGGTCGAAGCAGTGGAACTGGTACACATCACCAGACATGATGTGAAAAGGTTCATATGGGAGAATATCGTCTGCAGGTTCGGTATCCCAGACGCGATAATATCAGACAATGGGAAGCAGTTCGAGTCAGGAGTAATCAAAGACTTTTGCAAGGGCTCGAATATTCGCCACAATTTCTCGTCTCCTTACTATGCTCAAAGCAACGGCGACGCGAAGCAACCAACCGAGTTATTATGGACAACCTCAAGAAACGGCTGGAGAAGGCGAAGGGAAAATGGACTGAAGAATTCCCTGGAGTTTTATGGTCCTATCGAACAACCCCGAAAAGATCCACCGAATTTTCTTCATTTACATTGGCGTATGGGACAGAGGCAGTCATACTCACCGAGGTACAACTCAAGACTACCAAAACTCGTGCTGTCAAGCCTGGAAAAAACGACAGCATACTGGCTTTGGATAAAGAGTTGTTGGATTAACAAAGAGAAACAACCTTGCAGCAGTTGGTCCGATACCAGCAGGCAATCAAGCTGGGATATGATCGCAAGGTCAGAGAACGGTCGTTCAAACCAGGGGAATATGTCTTGAAGAAAACCCAAGCATCCACAATGGAACCGAACGTGGGAAGCTCGGAGCAACCGGGAAGGCCCATACATAGTGGATAGACCAAAGATCTCGTGGATCCTACTACTTGAGGAATCTCGACGGAACTGAGGATTCGAAGCCATGGAAGCCGTGGAATTCTTTCCACTTGAAAAAGTTTTATCATTAGAAGTAGATTCAAATCCTGCTGTGCTGCACTCTTTTTCCTTTTTGATGGTTTTGTCCCATTGGGTTTTCCACTCAAAGGTTTTAACGAGGCAGCTGTGGTCGAAGCAGTAGGTATTTATCTTGTTATTTCAATTTAGAAATTTTAGTTCAACATTATTTTGGTATTCCAGACTTTATCAATATTGTTCGTGTTAATTATAAGCTGTTGCGGATGATCGAATCCACAGTTAGCCCTAAATGACAAAACAGACAGTTCAAGTCTACTGTCAGCAATGTGTCTGACACCTCGTAGATAGGGTGAGTGCACAGTTCGAGCATTTTTACCCTATCTCGATTTTATCCCCATCGTACGGGGCAGCAACAAATGTGGCGAACATTTCCATCTGTCCAGGCACGTGAAAATGTACACATCCCAAACTCTGCGCACATCTTGAATAGCAGAACTGGCCCCTCGCGCAAATTCAAGATAGCGAGAAAAACTCAACTTTTCATTCCATGCGCAAGCAAAATGCAAAGCAGGAGGTGCACCTGCTGCGAGCATTGAGCGGCATGACACAAAACATACTTTGGGGCGAGTTATATGTCACCTCAACCATTTGGGGGCAAGATATGTAACACTCCGAGCAATCAACACATCCCCGGGGCGAGTTGCGTAACACTCCGAACAACACGCTCGGGGCGAGTTATGTAACACTCCAAAAAAATGCAAAATCAGAGGGGAACCCGAACTTCTTAACCCATAACAGGTTATGGATTAAGAGGGGGCGATGTTTGTACCCCTAATATTTTACACAAATAAATGGGCTAACCTAGGCCTCCAAAGCTCCTACTAGTGGCAAAAGAGGGTTCATTGAGCCTAAGGTGCTTCCCTTGTTTACCCAAGAATGGCTAACTAGGCCTAACAAACACCTCACAAGGAATCCCATGTGCATAGGTTCAAATCAAGCAACTAGGAGCCCGATCACCTGTGCCACATCATCACTAGGCTCGACCAACCGACGACCGCCACATCAGCCACCACGTCAGCACATGTGACACGTCACCAAAGTGCCACGTCAGCGGGTTTGATGACGTGGCATGTGACACGTCAGCACAACAAGTGCCACGTCGGCAATATTGATGACAACCACAGTGCCACGTCATCAAGTGATGACGTGGCAGGCGACACGTTAGCAGACAAGAGCCGCGTCAGCGGATCAATTGCCACGTCATCGGCATTCGATGACGTGGCAGCCGGCGGCCCAGTCGAGCGGCAATCGGCGATTAATTGGGAAGTCGGGGATTAATTGGGGAAGTCGGCGATTAATTGGTCATTTGATTCGGTGTTGCGCGATGTAGGTTGGTCTCGTAGTCCCCGGATATTTGCGCCCCACTCGTATTTCTCTAAGGATATTTCCGCCCCATTTGCTTACACCCATTTCTCTAACACCTTTGGTTATCCACACCCCATTATAATTCCTTAACCATAATGGAAGTTTCTGGAATATTCTGGGAACCATGCAGGGAAAGCTAGGGCATGCAACCATGCAGTCATGCAGGCATGCAGGTGTATTATTACAGGGAGACATGCAGGGAGTGTTATTGCAGGGAGGCATGCAGGGGCCAGTTATGGCAATTGATATCTGCCATAAAACCAAAGAAATAAAACTGAAATTCGCTCATATAAATAAGGAGGTTCATAAACCAAAAAAAGGTAAGCAATCTTCCATACCAAAAATCCTGTGAAAAATCCAATACTGACTTTAGCATCGGAGGGTTTTTTGCAGGTACCCCCCCCTTCTCCATAATCCAATTGAAGATCGAGGTCACGGATCAATTATCAGCAAAATCATCATACAAATTTCTGTGTTTGGGGTAGGAGTAATTTTACTTTACAAACAGTTACAAAACTTGAAGTTTTTCTTAAAACAGTGGAGAAAAGTTACATTTGGTGATTTGAAGAAGACGGGAGAGAGTATATCTTCTAATAGTATGAGACTCAATCTGCAGGAGGAGATGAGGGCTCTTTCTGAGGCAGAGTTCTTGGAGAGAGCTAATGATGAAAATAAGATGAATGCTATTAACGTTGATAGGGCCAGAATGGCTTATCAAAGGGATAAAGTTCAAGGTTTTGTAGAAGGTGATAAAAACACAATTTTTTTTTATAGAATGGCAATGCAAAGAACAGGATATGCAGTATTACAAAGTTGGAGGTGGATGGGGTAGATATTTTTAATACCTGATCTGCACTTATATTATTCAGGTCTTTTCACTTCTACTCATTCAGTTATGCCAAGTTTTGATAACTTAAATTTTACTCATATTGACTCCACTCAGAATACTTGGCTTGAGAGACCTTTTGATAAGGAGGAGGTGCATAATTTCATTAAGAACTTTGGATCTAACAAAGCTCCAGGTCTAGATGGGTATACAATGGAGTTTTATAAACTTTGTTGGCATATTGTAACGGATAATGTGATGCTTGATTTACATGAATTTTTTGAGAAATGAGTTGTAGACTGGAGGTTAAATGTTTCTTTTGTCAAGCTCATTCCAAAGAAGGAGGATTCTTCTACTGCCAAAGACTTCAGACCAATTAGTTTGATTAGTAGTTTCTACAATATTATTTCTAAAGTATTGGCAGAAGGGTTAAAATTTGTTATGCCTAAGTTAGTGTCACACTCTCAAGGTGCTTTTCTAAAGGATAAATAGATATTATATGGTATTTTAATTGCAAATGAATGCATATATAGTAGGTTGAAGCAGAAAAAACTGGTATTCTTTGTAAGGTTAACATGGAAAAATCCTTTGATAATGTGAACTAAAATTCTCCTTTTTTATAAGAAACATGGATTTGGTGATAAGTGGGTTCAATGATGACTTCATTTGTGTGTTACTTCTGCTCAATTCTCGATTTTGATTAATGGTGTTTTTTCAGAAGCATTAAGCCCTCTAAATGTGTTAGACAGGGAGACCCTTTGTCTCCTTTCTTTTTTATTCTAGTGTTGGAGATTCTAGCTAAACTCTTAGAGGATGATGTTCAAGATGATATAATTGGTGGTTTTCAGGTTGTGGGGGGTGGAACTGTGGCATCTCATCTGTAGTTTGCTGATGATTCAACAATAATTCTTAATGCTTCTAAAGAAGAGGCAAAAATATTTCTTGTCATTCTAGCTATTTTTGAGGTGTTAACAGGTTTAAAGTTGAAACTTGAGAAAAGCACAATTACTAGTATTGGATCTGATAACTTAGTGGAGGAGTTAGCCTTAGAGCTGGGATGTAGAACTATAGACCTGCCTATTACTTATTTAGGGTTACCAGTTGGTGCTTCTCATAAGAATATTGCAATTTGGGATGCGGTGATTGATAGGATGCAAAAGAGACTTGCAGTATGGAATAAAAAATATCTCAACAAAGCTGGCAGGTTGGCATTGATTAAATATGCATTTCGAAGTCTTCCTACTTATTATCTTTCTTTACCTTTTCTTCCTGCTTCTGTGGAGAAAAAACTTAATACTAGCAATTATGAGGAAGTTCTTGTGGAGTGCGATTGATAATGAACATAACATGATCTTGGTTTCTTGGTTTCTTGGAGTAAAGCGAGCAAACCAAAAGAGTGTGGAGGTTTGGGCATAAGAAGCTTGAGACTTGTAAATAAATCTTTAATAGCTAAATCGTTATGGAGATACTCTAAAGAAAAATAGGTTTTATGGAGGAAGATTATAGCTGAAAAAAACAAAACTGATTCAAAATTCTTGGTTCCAACTGAGGATAAGTGTACTATTGGGAGGAGTATGTGGCAGATGATTTCGAAGAATAGAGAGGAACTTCAATAGTGTGTGAAGATAAAGGTTATGGGTTGAAAGGAAACTAGATTCTGGCATGATATTGGTTGTTTCACAAATCAAGTTTAAGAGTAAATATCCAAGATTATTTAGGATAAGTCTTCAAAAGCAGTGTATTGTGGCAGATGTAATGGGTAATGCTTGAGCTTTGTCTTTTAGCAGAGTTTTGAATCCCACATAGAGAATTGATTTGCTAGAGTTACGAGATGATTTCAATTCGATAGTCTTACAGGATGGTGAAGAAAATATTTTAGATGGTGATTTCTCCTCTAATAAGCTTTATAATCTGTTATGTAAAGAAGATGGTCCATGGGAGTTTGCTGGTCTGATGGACGTAAAGCATGTTCCTCTGAAGGTTATATTTTTGTTTTGGGCAGGACTTCATAACTCTATCCCTACCAGAGTTATGTTTGAGCATAGAGGGGTGCAGGTTAATATTAATATTTGTTTTCTTAGTAATAGGGATCCAAAAACTCTACACCATCTCTACATTCATTGTTCATGGGCGTCATATATTTGGGTTATTTCATCAACTCGTGCAGGATAAGTTGGGTGATGCCTTTTTCTTTTGCGAGTCTATTTCAAAACTGGGACTCCATCGGTTTCCATGATATCAGGAAAGAGCTTTGGAAGCTAATTCCATTTGATGTCATATGGGAAACGTGGAAGGAAAGAAACGATAGAATACATGGGAGAAGACATAAAACTAAGGAGGAGATCAAGATGGTAATTAAGCAAACAATTCATTTGTGGACTCATAAACTGAAGACTTTCAGTTCTTACTCTTTGAACCAGGTTTTGTTTCAATGGAAGTCTTAAACATGTAGTTTCTTATTGTTTCATGTTTTTGGTTTTTGCTAGGTTCACGGACCTGGCTTTGTACATACTGTAAATATTCTTTTTTCTAAATATATCCTTATCTTTTCTAAAAAGTTGTGGTGTGGTAATGAACTGCCAAGGGATTTAATTTCCTTATATGGCAAAAAGAAGAATGTATTGTCTCTCTTTAAGTTAATAAAATAATCTCCTCATAATTTTCTATTTATATTTTTAGAGAGAGAGATAAAAGAAGGAGAATGGGATTATTTTTTTCAAACCCCTAAAATTTGGGTTTTGTCAATCCAAATGAGTGATTCGAATAATAATTTTGAGGTAAGTGATTCCTCACCCTTCAAATCAAACAAGATATTCATACCCTTAACAAGTAACAACGATCCCATTATGGCTTATTTGTTGGATAATCTAGAATTTTTAACCCAAACTCAAACTATTTATGAAACTTATTATGATTTTGAAGGACCAGGCAAAATGTATAAAGAAACAAATGCTCAAGATGGTTAGGTACACCTCTAAATTAACTTCAATTATAATTTTGTTACTTATTATCGCTTAAAGTACGTAAAAGTTAGATTATTTTGTATTATAAAAAACCCAAATTTCCAAGGGTAAGCCGCCGTACGGCTGAGAAATCATGATATCACAACCGTAAACCAAGTCTACCGACAAGAAATCATGAATTCCCAACTGTAAGCACTAATCTACGGTTGAATTTTTAAGAACTAACAACCGTGAAATATGTTCTACGTCCTGGTCATGTTCATGCAAAACCAACTGTAGATGATATTTAATTCATCCATGGATAGTTATTCCGACCATAAGAAAATTCAGATCAAAACACGTATGAGAATCCTAATCGTGATTGATGTATAAGGTTGGGAATCCCACCATAGATAACCAATATATCTTAACCGTATGTAAACTCAGGGTTTCCTAAGGTTGGGATTTGGTAGTAGTCTACCTATCCATAGGTGTTTTAGATGTTTCTTCAACTAATCATGTGTTCTGTTTTCATTTTTATAGATCGAGCTTATACCTGAACCAATGGAAGTTCAACCCACAACAGTTCAAGTTTTTTCTTGTAATACAAGTGATTATTATGCCAACAACTTTGAATTGGAAACTATATACGATGCAAAGAAGTGGACTCAAGAACAAGAGTTGGAAAAAATGTGCATAATAGTCAAGAATAATCAAGTTAAATTGTCAGCTTTCAAATGGTTTGTGAGTCTAGTGGAAAGTACAATAGTCATCAAAGAAAGGATTTTGAATATCAACCAACGACCACGATAAAGAATGGAGTTCATCATACAAAGAAGTGTGGTTGTCCTTTTAAGATTCAATTTAAATTCAACAAAGACAAGAAGAATGAACTTTTCTCAAGTTATCATAATCACCAATTCTGAAGAGCTTGCTCAACCATCCTTATCCAGTAAGGCTTAACACAAAAGATTTGGATCTAGTAGATGTGTTGAGTAAAAAACGCACAAGACCTATTGATATCTTTAGTAGCGTGAAGATATTAAACAAAAATAGCTTATCTACTTAGGATATACCATCTACGACGCAAGAGAAAACTTGAAAAATGAGGCATGGCAAGATATACAACTTATACAACAATTGTTCTATTTGGCGGAAAAGGAGAACTACGCGGTAGCCTATGACCAAAATGAGGATAAGAAAGTGCAATATTTTTTCATCGCTCATCCGGAATTCGTAGCGTTGGAAAGATGATACCATCTAATTATGGATTGCACATATAAAATGAACAGGTATAGGATCTCGATATTGAACTTTGTTGCACAAACATCTACGAAGGCGCCATTCAATGTTGGTTTTTTTCTTGAAAGACGAGATGGAGGAAAGTTACATATGGGCATTACAAAAGGTAAAGTTATTGTACTAAGAAGGTTATACTCCTAAGGTGTTGATTATGAAGAAGGAGAAATCATTGGTGAAAGAAATTTAAGATGTTTTTCCTGACGCACATCACTTTTTTTTTTGCACGTTCTATTTACAGAACAACGTTCAAACTAATTGTAAAATTCATATTCTACCACCAAAGAAAAACGTGATGAAGAGGATTAGAAAACTATCGTTAGAGAAACAACACGAAAAGAAAGATAAATTTGAGAAAGATGACATAGTAGTGTTGACTAGAAATGAAGATATAGTTTTGTGCTACTAACATTGGCAACAAGATTGAGATAGCAAAAATTGCGAGTTCGACCGAGCAGTGCTCTAATAAGAAACAGAGGGAGTACAAAACAACTTTGGATAGCCCCGCTACCACCATGGTCGGCCGCTCTCACCTTAGACGGTCTCTCTACCACCTCGGTCGGTCCCTCCTCTGCCACCTCTTAATGGTATCTATATCATATTAGATCTTGCTACATGGACTTTAATTGGTCCTGCTAACAAGGTTTATATCTTACTCTCTCTATTTTGTTGTTTGGACCATTTTTAGTACAAAAACATTTTATTTTACTATAGGTATTATCATGAATGGACGCTTTCTTTTTTTTGGTTCATAAAATCATCATACTGTTACAAACATGGTCATACTTCTGTTAGATTCGGAATTGTGTCACATGGGTCCACTATTCAAAATTAGTCTGATCCACCAAATTATCAGATTATCCCTAAAGAAAATTATTTTCTCATTCGTCAACCTAATCGAAAAATGCTAGATATACACCACTTTTTACACCAAATTTTTGTATCTCTTACGTGTCGCAAAGGTACTGGTCAAGGTAATGGTTCTTAGCGTTCATTCTAGGACTCACCGCGTCCCCCAAAGGGTCACCATTTCATATCGAAGGTCCAAATGCGTACCATGTTACAGAATAGAAAAGGGGTATTTAGGACTGTTCTTTTCAAAATAGTTAAGTCGGATGTAAAAAGACCATATCGTAAGCACTAATTAAAGGTATGGTCATTTTTCTTAAAACCAATTAAACAAGTGTGACCATTTTGTAAAAAATCCTTTTAGTATCGATAAGATTGCTTCTTTACAAGAAATTAGCTTCACCATGCAACTATCATTCTCTAATTAGTTCCTCTTGTTGGGGATTTGATACGACACTCCCAAAGTCTATTCGCCTGTAAGAAATTATTTGATTAAAAGTAAATTCTTAAGATATTTGTTATTATAGGAAGATGATTTACTCACTTATCTTGAAAAATAAGTATAGTACTAGAAATTATACTTTAAGTTTACTTTATACTTTTCGAAATTAAAATTTAAAAATTAAAAAATTTCGATATTTTAATAACTTGTTAATTTATCGATAAATTGATAACATACAATAGTCCGAAGGCTATCAATTTATCGAGTCGTGCTGTGACGAGATTACTCGGAGGAGGAAGGAAGAGATATTTATATGACGGGCTAAAATCTCTTGATTTAATAGAAGGATTAAAGTGTAAATAAAATAAACATAGGGACATAATAAAATAAGAAAAACAAAAATATAAATATTTTTGTTTTATAATTACCTATCGAGATAGGTACATATTGATGCACCAACTTGTTTTACTCTTAACCTAGTTAAGTTGTATATTCGCCCACTAAATACTCTGAATCAGGTAATGACCTGTTTGGTACAATATAATATAAAGAGGTAGTCTAGCCACAGGGATCAAGGGATGTATTCAAAATCTTGGTGTTTGATATGGGCTCAATGACACAACATAGCAACCACACGCAATTCACTTCTTTAAGCGTTAGAGCGTACTGAATTCTCACATCATTGGTTATTTCCCTATTATTACTTTATAATACAAGACAGTAGTACTTGGAATGTTGAGTTATTGAATGATTTATTTGATAGTAACATTGCTAGAGAAATCTGTAAAATTAGAGTTCTTATTAGAGGAGAAGATAGG
Organism: Papaver armeniacum; assembly: GCA_023531295.1. Classification (NCBI taxonomy): domain Eukaryota; kingdom Viridiplantae; phylum Streptophyta; class Magnoliopsida; order Ranunculales; family Papaveraceae; genus Papaver; species Papaver armeniacum. Next base: position 26,488 of record JAJJWW010019425.1, read on the forward strand.
CTTGTACGAAAGCCCTCTACTAATAGTTTATTCACGGTGAAAAGTGTTTACAGAGTGGCTGATGTTGCAGGTAACACACAACAAGTGTATGAGGAGCTTAGATATTTTCTTTGGAAGAGATTTTGAAAGGAAAATCTTCCACCTAAGATCTTACACATGCTTTGGAGATGTTTGCAGAAATGTCTTCCTCTTAGGGATAGAATATCTAGATTTGTTGACTCTAAATGTGCACCGTGATGCTGATGTTGAATCTTATGACTACTTGTTTTTAAAATTGTATTATTGCTAGACAGATATGGACTAGGGTAGATAATACGTTCTTGAACTTGTTTGACAGTATGGTGTTAAGGGAATGGATTATAGGGTGGTTTGATTCTAATTTGAGCAACAATAGGATTGATATGGTTTTAGTTGCAGGATACACAATGTGGCATATTTGGAAATTGAGGTGAACTGTTATTTTTGATAATGTGAATGTGCAGGTTGAGAGGGTAGTATCCCTGCTTAAGAGAGATATTGTGGAATGGAAAGATAATAACAGGAGACTGTCCTCAAGGTTGAGGCAGAATAACATAGTCAATGTAGCCCTTCCTTGGACAGTTCCACAAGTTGATTTCGTAATTTTGATGCATCTTTTTATAAGGAGACTAAGAGTATGGGGTCCAGACTGATTGCTATTAATGATGCAGGTAAGTTTTGAGGAGTGTGGAGCATCACATCAGTAGCGGAGGATGAAAAACAAGCAGAAGCAATAGCGGCGTATGAAGCTATAAAGTTGGAAATGAGGAATTAGATTTTTAACCTACAGTTGGAAGGAGATAGCTTGGATGTGGTTAGTGCAATAAAGGGAAAGGAATGGTCTATTAAGTGGACGACTAATCCTATAATAGGGGATTGTCTTGAACTTCTTAAAGTTTTTAATAAGGGGTCAATTTCTCATGTTCCTAGAGAAACAAATAGCGTAGCCCATGAACTAGCGAAAGAAGCTAGTAGTAGCTCTATTAGTATTGCTTGGGAGTCAATTGCGCCTCGGTGGCTAGAGTCTCTTATTGGAGAAAAAATCTGTATAAACATTTAAATTTAATGCTATACTTAATTTATTCCGACTTTTTTTTTCTATTATTATTTGTAAAATTTTGACAATTTTGATCTTGTATCTCCAGCAATAGAGATATGGATGTTTATGGTGATCACGCACTTCATTGAGCCAGTGAGGTTGGTCTTAAGTTTCACCATGATCTTGTTAGAGATACTTTTGCGGATATTTGTTATCGTGCTAGTGTACCTTTTAAAGTTGAAGCAACTTTGGAGTTCTTTTCTCGTGATGGTGGTGATTCTAGAGCGGAAGATATCTTGGTCTACAATGGGAGGACGGGCGCGATACTTGTTTTGATGTGACTAGAGTTTCTCCTTTTGCTGGGAGTGGTAAGCAAGCTTTTACACCGGGCCTTGCCTTGGCTAAATCTATTGAGCGCAAGCGGGTCAAATATTTTGATGTATATAGTGCTAATGGTTATAGTTTTGGTATACTAGCTTTTACTACTTTGGGTGAACTTGGTATTGAAACTATCGAGTTTTTGAAAAGGTTTGAAGACCTACATAGCTAGGCATGATGTAAATATAAATGTTGCTAATTTTCTTTTCATTAGAATAGGTTTAACTATTCAAAAAGGTGTTGGAGCCAACTTGTTGCCAGGCTTCCAACAAGTTTCTTGTAAAAACAATTTCTTTTTTTTTTAAACAAAATTATATGTATTATCGTGCTGGTGTGCCTGCGAGGAAGGAGGTGGCTCTTGGTTTTCTTGCGAATGATGGTACGGCTTTGAGACCTGCGGACATCCTGGTTTATAATTGGGATAATGGTCATGATACGTGTATAGATGTTACAGGTGTCTCTCCCTTCACTGGAAGTGGGATTCGTTCCTTCAGTCCCGGCCAAGCTATCAATGATGTTGTTGCTCGTAAGCAAGCCAAGTATCTTGATAAGTGTAATGCTCAAGGTTATAATTTTGGTACATTGGCTTTTACTACCCTTGGTGAGTTAGGCTACTGAACCATTGATTTTCCGAAGAGGTTGCGTAATTTTACGGCTAGTCATGATGCTAACGTTCGTGTTGGGAATTTTCTCTTTCATAGGATTAGTGTGGTTATTCGAAAAGGGGTTGGAGCTCGGCTAGTAGCGAGACAATGGTTGAGTTGTAATTACTGAACAAAACTGTATTATTGCACTGTTTATACATCTATTTTGAGTTGTATTGCTGTTTAAAAAGAAGGGAAAGAAAAAGAAAAAGAATATAAAAATTTGTTTTGATATAATTTTCCATTACATTTTTTTAACTACTGTTTCTACCCCACTAGGTTTTGAGTCTGCATGCAATGCTAGCTTTGCCATCTACTTTTTTGCAACAGAGTAACAATGGAGACTAAGTAACTTTGTAGATTGATTTTTAGAGATTTTATGAGCGCAGGCCAGCCTGAAGCACCATTGTTTTGGTTACAAGTATACCACTCAATCGCAGTGAAGATTTATGTTTTATAGTTAACATGCTCATTAGCCATTCTTGTATGATATTCCATCATAACGTTTTGTGTGTCGTTAACTATTATTATACATATTGCCCTCTTGTGTTGTAAGAAGAACCAGAAAATCGAAAAGCTAAACTTCGAAGAAACATTTAGATTTCCAAACTTTTAATGCCAAAAGATTAATACCGAGTCGTTGTTATAAAGACATACATGGGATTTTTAAATGTTATAAATATCACAAGAGAAATCAGATGCGGATAACTGCATAAGTGCCCGTATGCAAGGCAGCAAGTGAGGACTCATGGACAATTGAGGCACATAATAACCAACTTATGTGTACACTAAGCAACCTTGGCAACAAAGGAAAGCTACCAAAATGCCAAGAACAGCTCCAGCGAGTACCTGTGATGGGGTGTGACCAAGAAGTTCCTTTAGCTTTCGTTGACTTATAGGATGCCCTTGAAACAAGTCCTCAATGATAACATTCAAAACCTGTTGACAAAATGGAGGAAAAATAATTTAACGAATACTACAGCAGAGAAGCATTGCAACATACAGACTACAGGTATTTCGAAAAGAAAAATCTTCTGATAAAATGAAATCCAGAAAAAATAAGTTTGATTTTGCTAACCTAATGCTGACACGGGTGACAGATGGTGAACAAATTGAACTACTGTATAAACATTTAAGATGAGAGAGTACTCAACCTTAGAACCACTGAACAAATAAATAAAAACTGTGAACAGTAAAAAGGAAGTAGGTAGAAATTGTCTAATTGCTGACAGTTTTTGACCTTTTATTTATTATATGTCAAACCACTATGTAAAATCTGAACTTGCATCTGCATGCATGCAAACCAATTGCTAAGGATGATGATTGGCTGTTAGCATGAGCAGACCTACCATAACAACATTTTAGAGTCTACATAAGATACAACAAACAGCTATAAATCAACTCAAGCTACAGATTCCAGCCTCTTTTTGCAGCTAAAGAACCTCCCTAACAGTAGAGATGAAGAACGACGACTTATCAACACGACAGGAAAATCTCAGCTAAATCCGAAGGAACAAAAAAGAATTTCAGATCTCAAAAGTTTTAAAAAGAAAGAAATTATATCCATCTTCAAACATTTATGAAGAGTCTTTTAGTTTGCCGTTTTACTCTAATTTGAAATTGGTTACAGAAATTGTTCAAAAGAAATACTATTAAAGACTCGGGAGATTTTCCCCGAACTGTAGTATATAACATGACAGGCAATGGAATCCTTCTTTCCTAATATATATAAAAAGAATCTTGGGAGGGCGACTAACAGGAGCATTCAAATCAGGAATGTCAAATATGCGATATTAAAAAGAAAGGCAACGGACATCGAGATTAGCTGCAAAACAAAAAGTTACAAGCTTCACCCTTTAAAAGACCAAGACCACGAGTTCAATAACTCTCAACCTTCAGGATCAGGGATCATTTCATGCCTAACACAAGATATTTTAATTAAACCACAACAAATTATCTTCTTATTGATAAGCATTACTAAACTTTCTCCCTCGAGACATCCAAAAGGATACAATTGGAGAAATTTAATGGAAAAGATACCCAATCTATTAGAATAGGTGATTAGACTTTAACATGTAATAGGTGGGAAGAAAAGATAGTATCCTAAAACCTTAAAATCATCAAAGCACCTATTCACAACTTTGACTAAAGCTGCTAGCTAGATTCCTCGTACAAGATTTATGAACCCCCTCCCATTGAGACACAGCCAAATCAACATTGATGGTGGTTGACATATTAATACAACCATAACAATTAACAGAACATAGATTAGCAATCAACAACTCAACCAAGCAACAACATATACCCGTATCTAATTAGTCAAACAAAAAATCACCTCCAACGAACAAACTATAACCTCAAACCCGGTACGTAATAACTAACAAAATAACACAACTGTTTAAGGTCGCCACGACGCCACCAGATCTAATAGCTTTTCTTCTAACCATCTGGCAAAATGAGTGTCAAAGGTATTCCAGTAAGGGCATGTTCAAAGTACCATTCCAGATATTGGCTCGTCGCATGACCCTATCAGGCACTACCAGCTGCTCATGAGTCATAAACTATATCTACAGCTATAAATCTTAATTCCAAATCAAAAGATTCAAACACTTAAAGAAAAGGATAAGCATACCATAAAGAATCGGTGTATACCTGTGCTTGCATACCAGCATGACGTCTAACTCCAATTGCATCATACATAACAATGAGACTAAAACCCAAACAAACAGGAAACAAAGAATCTGCTACACCATGACAAAGTGCTACTGATGTAGTAAGAGCTGTACAAAGTGCTGAATGTGAAGAGGGCATCCCACCAGAAGCAAATAAAACTCTAAAATCCCATTTCCTATCAAAACAGAAATTTATAAACATCTTCATAGATTGAGCTATTACCCAAGCAAACATACTTGATACAAATGTTGGGTTTCCTGCTAATGTCTTTACAAATGGACTTATTCGTACTTTAGCACTTGTAGTCACACTTAGTAGTGCCATTCCAATTCCTCCATTCTGTAAATACTCCAAACCTTTCTCTCTCTTTAAACTTTTATCAGTTTCTTTCACACATAAATTCCATTTTTCTACTGAACTTTTAAACACAGCAATAGCCCATTTTAAAATTGGAGCTAAAACCCAGAAAGGGTTACTTCTCAGACATTTATTAGACTTGTTTTTCAGGGCTTTCGAATTTAAAGGTAGTTTACATGATGAAACTGATGAGATTTCATAGTAATTATTTCTTGATTTATTAGTACCACTAATACGATTGAAATTTGATAATGAAAAGGGGTTACTTTTAAGAAATTTGATTCTATGATGCTGAAGATTAAGAAATGGAACCCTAATCGAGGGTGTAAGAAAAGCTATGGAGTTCATGAGAGAAGAAATCTTCTCTGGTTTGCCCCAATCAGCATAGCTGAGACATAACCTCAAAAAGAAAATGGATTAGCCACAAATGATGGCCTGGAACCGCTGTTCTTGTGGTAAGTAGTAGTATGTCTTGGTCGACTATACCCATCTCTTTAAATAGACATATCTTCAGTTGAGTTATAGTATATTACTTTTATACCGTAATTGATTCCGGCACTCATAGAAACCGATCCCACATAATTTTAACCCTTTTGATAGGACGAGACACAAAACTAGGGGTGTAAATTGGGCTGCCCAAACTTCAGAATTGATTATCTTCATAATTTCCATCGATCTTATACCCATTACTGATCGGGAGAACATCAGAATTGTCTTGGCTTTGAGCCCAAACTTCTTCCTCGGTCATTTCCTTCTTAAGTTGACCAATGCGATTCTTCATGATATCCATAGACCTTTGAAGTTCTTGGAGTGTATCTTCAGTCTTTTTGTTATGCTCATCCAGACTATTCATAAATTGGTGCATTAGAGTTTCCAGATTAGAAGAACTATCATTAGAAGCATAGCTATCCATAGTCTGGCTACGTTCATCCATCTTTTGAATTTGCTGGTGCATGTTATCTATATATTGCTGCATCAGATATGTCAGACTAGAAGAATAATGATTAGAAGCACAACTATCCTCCCATCCTTGTGGTTGCCCACTTGCATACCCGTCATAAGGTTGTTGATATGCATGAGAGTATCCATAAGTTTCCGTAGGGCGTTGATCGTAACCAAATGATTGGTTTTGATTGTACCCATGGTATGGTTGGTAGTTGTCATAATATTGAGATTGAAAACCATTTTGATTACCACAATTATATGTCTGATCTTGTACTCCGTACATGTTATTTCCGTAAGGAAACATGACGACTCACAAGAAATAATCAAAACAAAACTCAAAAAAAAAAAAAAAAAACAAGCTAAACAAATAACAAATCAATTAGCAACCGCTCCCCGGCAGCGGCGCCAAAATTTGATGCGTGTCGTAACCACAACAAATTAATCAAGATATTTCCCACTAAGTAATTGGTAATATAGCGGTTGTAAGAGATCGTTCCCACAGAGAGTTGTGTAATTGATAGGTTATTTAGTTCAGCAAAATAATAAAAGACAAAGGGGATTGTTTGATTAAAGTAAAATAAAAAGATAATAAGAAAGAAAAGATGATTAAGGAATCATTCTCCGCCACTGAAAAGAAACTTAATAAAAGTACTTGTTTATCTCTTGTAGAATTTCTATTGTCACCAACCGTAGAATAGCAATAAGCTTTGCTACCCCCAGAATTCGTGTTGCCACTGGATACGGAAGTGCTCGACTACCAGATTCTATCCATCTGAGCCACCATGAATAAGCTCTCAAGGTGTAACCCAGTCGAATGCATTATGTTTTGTGAATTAGGTTGATCCTAGCATGAGACGCATAAGCTCGGTCTGCTTACTAGAAACATCTCTATACACATCTTTTGCGATTTACTACTTGTGTAAAGAATTGAGTGACAATTACACGTATCACCAACCCCAATACTAGTAGAAGAATTACTATCATGTTAATTCAAATGGCCAATTGAATACCCAATAGTAATCTTAGATACTAAAAACAATAGAGACAATCGACAAGAAAATTAAACTCAAAATAAACTTGTGAAAAGAATTAAAGTTCCATTAATCAGGACTTTGAAATCATCCCTAATCAGTAAAATTTAGCTACACATGGATTTACTAAAATCCATGAAAAATATATGAAATAAGAAGAAGAAGAAAATAACTTGGTTTCCCCTAAAGGGGTAAACCCTAAGATACGGAATAAAACCTTTCCTCTCTTCTTTTCTATGCATTTTTCTCTCCCAAAAAGTTGTCTCTTCTCTGCTCGGCTAGTCGGACTTTATATAGGCTTGCGTACACAACCTAACGTGTGCGACAAATCCTCAATTGATAAGTACAAAAAGTCGGTCAATAGAGTTTTAAACTTTTAGGAAATAGGTGCTCCTGTTTCGGTGTAACAAGGAACATTATAGTGGTGTAAACACGGATTTGATTGGTGCAACCTTCAGTGGGGACTCTATAAGACCCATGTGTCCTCTATTAATACCAGCCATGCACCCAACTCGTTGTACGGCAATACAGCGAATCCTCACTGTTCACCGCGTAAGACAAATTTCTCCGATAGATAAACTCTCTCGATGTTCCCTGTTCTTCTTAAACTCTCTCCATCGATGGCGAGCATACCTATCCCAACTGAATTCTCGGCCAAGTTTAAGAGTCCAAAATCTTTTCAATCTCCTCCGTTCATCCAATAAACCATCAATCCCCACCAGACAACGCCAGCAGCAACACAGACTCGAGCCATCTCCTCTTCAGTACTGCCAAGCTTGACCATCTTCTCTGCTTTGTAACTCGAACTCCATAAACTTCAATCGACGGCAGCAAGCCCATGTTCTCCACACCATCTATGTTCACTGCCAGCATCACCACCAGTAGTCACCATCGTCAATGGCAGCAGTGACCTGTTTTGCTACTCGAGTTTACATCCATGACAGACTCGAGAACATCAATATCGACAACATCATCACTGCCAACTTCATCATCTCCCGTTCTCATCTCGAGCATCTCTTCGACCTGATTTTTCTCAAAACCCAATCTCGATTCTCAACAGTGACCCATGACCACAGCTTGGCTTCATCACTGCCATTTAAGATCGACAACATCCATTAAGACTTCATACTTCTTCTCCACCCTTGCTAGCTACTCGTGTTCTCCATCATGATCATCACTATGATTTTCATTAATCGCGAACCATATCAAACACCACCAGTCAGTGGAAACGACCACATTCTCTGTCCAAGCCCAATCACCGAGAATCACCACAGCCTTCTCCTTAGTCCACATCCATCATCACCAGCAACAATGGTTCCCGATTTTCGTTAATGGGTATCAATATATCGAGCCTCAAGCATTCTTCCAGCAGTTACCGATTGAACTACCAAGCTTATCGAAATCCAACAACGACCCATGTCTTATAAGTTCCTCAGCAACCCAATGAACCATTCAAACTTGACAAAATCTCATAATCCCATCATCACTGGCAGCAGTACCTTATCGTGTTCTGTTGAGGGAAAGAAGATGATGGTGGCAGTCCTGAACTGAATGGTCGGGTGCCCTTAACACTATTTGAATTCTAACTTCCCCTCGGTAAATGACATGAATTCCTTTAGCAGTTCCTTTGAGACAGTCCACCCCTTAATAGAATGACTACCCCTTAACGTACAGTGGGGGTGCCGATATTAATTGTCCTAGAAATGACCATCCTGCCCTTTTAGTCTTCCAAGTTCTTATTTTGCTCATAACTTCTTCATACGATCTCAGAATGACTATGTTCTTTCGCCATTTACTTCGTCTTCTCGTCCTCTGTGGAATGATGACTAGAAATCCTCCATTTGAACGAGTTCCACTGGGTCTTTGGCCCTTCTTCACTTGTGACTTCACTTTTGTAGCTATTTCCACTTCTTTTGGATGATTCATCTAATAAAACACATAAACTAGAAAACAATAATTATCAGAAGACTTCCTTAAATTTTCTCTTTTGTTACACTTGCAGCCCATACTATAAAGAAAAGTTAATGCCATGCTTGTGCTTCACATAAATTAGGGAGTACTTTTGAATAAATAGAACAACAATGCAATATCTATGCCAACAAACTCACTTTCATTAGCTTAAGGGGAAGATTACAAAATTTTGTCCAACCAATGGACTTACAAGCTTATTCTCTAACTATAAGCCTAAAACACACTTTCTACAGTAATGTGTTGCCTCAACACTTGAAGACCTGCACTTGTAGAGGTTCTCTGGCCTATTTAAATGCCAATAACCAGGACGATCCATGTGCAACCAAGTACACGTCCTATAAACATTCATTTGTCCATAGGTAGTTATCCTAACCGCAACAATGCCTTTCTAACTGCTAGCTTTTGTGCTGGCTTGTATAATTATGCAAAACTTGTCTTTAACGGTTAGGGAATGCCAAACTTATATATGAAGCCTCTTTGTAACTGTCTCAACCCACTTCTTTGTTCTGGCATGCGTGTGATGCACACACCACTAGTAACTGACAACTTGAACCAATATCCAACGAACATTGCGCTGCACTCAACTTGGTCTAAGCCAATATACAGCTATGATGGCACTACATCAACTTGGCCTCTGCCAATATACAAATATGATTGGCTACATTTATCCCGGCCATGTACTTAGGATGCCAACATCCGAGTAAAGTCATGCCAATCAAGTCTTGCCTTGATGCTTAGTTCAGCTTCATACTTTAGGTGTATCACTTGCGTTCATTTTGCCGAGAAATAGACAACAATATTGCATTTGGCAACGCCACTGCTGCATATGCATTGTCCAAGCCTTGACCAACGGTTATGCCAATGCCTAAGTCATTACATGACTTGCATTTCATATTTCATTCCTTCTTTGAGCTGGGATAACTCTGAATCAAGTATATGCAACATTATCGCATAATATTGCATATGCTGAGTAGCCTTTCTTGTCTCAGCCATATGGCGTTACACTGTTGGGTTATGCAGCTTCATTGGCCAGGTCATTGAGTTCAGTGATGCGCCATCTTGGCGCTTCACTGTTGGGACCGGTCATACCTATCCAGTATTGTTTGTATACAAGACTCATATTTACAGGCAAAGAGACAGAAAATTCCTCATAATAAGTAACTTAGCTAGCCTATCTACAAAAGCATTATATTGTCTATTTACATAAGAGAAAGAATAACAAGCAAAAAAATGATCGAGTTGTTGAGTAGCAAGCAAAAACTGGTGTACTCTCGAGTCAACTGCAAAAAAAAAGTTCTTCTTCATGGTTATAATTACACCATCATTGTAAAAGTTAATTGAATCCTTGTCGAACTGCTTGAACCATTCTATTCTGCCTTAGATGTTCTGCATCTGTCTCGTCGGAACTTGTGCACCGTCCATTTTCTCTTACAAATTCACACACACGACCATATTGGTTTAGTTGAATAAAACCATAAGCAAATTTCTTGATGGTGGAATTAAACATTGCATCAAAGAAAATGTGCATATTATGGGCATTAGAAGTAGGAGCAGAAAAGCGACTTGAAAAACAATCACCCGGATGCCAGTATTCACTTTTGTAGCTATTTTCACTTTTTTTGGATGATTCATCTAATAAAAGACATAAACTAGAAAACAATCATAATACAAGGTAATATGCAAGAAATATAACTAAAACCAGTACGAAATTGACACTCTAAACATGTAAATTAAGCACTTATCAAATTCCCCCATACTTGGCTTTTGCTTGTCCTCGAGCAAACTACCCTAAACAAATACAACAACTCTCTGTCGTTGAGGAAACGGTTGCACTTAGCATGTGCAACAGGCCTTTAAACCCCTAGGTGTCCCTAGTGGACGAGTTATAGTCTCGTTAGGGCTTACAAGAGGTATACCCACAAAACCTACTCAAACTTCAAAGCGTTCCAGCTTCCCAAGCATCCAAAGAGCTATGAGGACATAGAGTTTCTGCATGCTAGTAATAAGAAGTTAGAAATACCAAAGAACATATTCTCATTCTAAAATGTTTAGTGAGAAATAACCACACCATAATCAGAGAATGCGTGTTTGAGAGCGACCAATAAGCATTTCGCCTTGACTTCTGCCTCACTTAAAGGGTCTTACATGTGTGCAGGTAGGAATGAAGAGAGAAATCCTACACACGTTGAATGGTGGGAAGGAAACCTTCCGAATTATTTCTGGAGACCCCACAAGATCGTGGGAAATAAAAGACATTTTCTGATGATCTCTAAGAAAGGAAATCAACCACTATTTCAAGGATGTGATTAATTAATCACCTTCACATCCGATTGCCAATTATGATAGCACCACTCTCACAACATCCAATAGAAACGTCTTCCTTCGGCTCGTCTTCTTCATCTTCTCGGTCTTCAATTGTTGATGATAAACTCTTGAACTTCGTAAAACTTCGACAATTTGTAACTCTTTTCCTCAATTTCCTTGTTGCTTGAAACTTTTTTATAGATTTTTGTTCCCCATGGCCTTATTGAAAAAATAACAACCTAAATGCAAATCTTTTTTTTAATATTATTTTTATTTTTATTTTTTTGTATTTTGTATATATTTTTTTTCAGAAGGATTGCAACTACAAAAATAAAAATGAAACCAAAATTAACATGGCCATGAAAGAAGTACTTTACCACTTGAATCTTCACAACTTGTATTATCTTCATATCATAAACTTCAATAACTCTCATCTTTTGATTTTCTCCGCTCTTGTAAATAAGTCTTCATACTTGGACATAGAATTTTGCTCTTTATTTTTAAGTCTTCAACATGTATATAAAAATCGACTCATTGTATGTTGCTTTACTTAGATATAAAATTTTCTCTTCCTTGTATTGTTGCTTGTAAACCTTAAACGTCTTCAACTTTCCTTGTAGATTTTGATGTCCCCCCACTTGTTGATGATGATGGTGTGTTTCTATGGAGCTGTTGTTGGCGAGAGAGAGAATGGTGCTAACTGCAAATCAAACTACAAGAAGGTGGTTTTCATCTATAGACGTCACCCTCGTGATTGACAAAATTAGAACTCAAGAGATCAAAGAGTAGTGCTTCTATTGGTGGAAGGTTGGGTAGCTCACCATTATACCCGGAATTAACGTACGGTGACACACACTCAAAAGAAAGCTCTTTAGTCAGCTACTAACAAAATTTGGTCTGGTGCCTCTGTTAATTTGAAAATAGGTAGTATCCACTAATGATTGATCAGCAACTCTAATAATGCATTTCTCCCTGCTCCTCATTTGCATCACCGAGATGATTAAATCCATTATTTAACACTCTAACAAGCAAGAAATCCGAACGTAGTTCTCTAACACTTCCAAGTTCAGTTATGTCGGTCAAAATTCTCTATGTAAACATACCTAGAAGTATGCTAGTAACTCTAAAATCTCTACAAGTTGGAGGTTTATTCAAATATATATACAAAAAATTTGAAAATTTTGACTCAAAAGGGCTAAAAACTCTATATACAAAATATCCAAACACTCCCCCACACTTAAACTTTACATTGTCCTCAATGTAATTGACTCGTCCTAAGTAAAGTCAAGGTGGGAAATCCTAATATGATGCGCAAAAGAAGAAAACTAAAACAAAAAGGATAGAAAATACAAAACCTATGGGTTGCCTCCCATGCAGCGCTTGGTTTAACGTCGTCAGCCCGACATTCTTGTTATCGTCCATACACCAACAATCTGAAAATCTGGTAATCCTCCCAGACAACAATCTGCAATACTAGTAACAACTTCATGAAAATATTAGCACAAGATATAAATATTAAAGCTATCACTTTATTGAAGTTTCCCCCATACTTAGTCCTTTCTACACTCGAAAGTGGATAAAGAACATAAAACATGGGTACTTTAAAAGGTTCTTCAGCATGGCGAACCTGCAAACTATTAGAATCAAACACATCAAGTGGTGGATACTTAGAAGCAAAATAATCCGTTAAAACTTTAGAAGCACACAACTCCAATCCTAAGTGAGGTATTTTCCTAAAAGTTGGGTTAATAACTCTTTGAGAAGCTACTTCAATTGGATGGAAAGAATCAATAGATATAGAATTATGTAAAGGTGTAGAAAAACCTTATTCGAGATCATTATATTTTATCTCTAGTGAATTATTTACCTCAAGTATATTGTGGTCCTCTATCGAACTCTTAATTTCTGCTTCAACCGAAATCTCAGCATCATTATAATCCTTGGCACGTTCAACTGGGTCTTCCACGATTTCAATCAATTTGGTTTCTTTCTCAATTACCATGTCTTCAACAACCTCATAATCGGAATCAGAATCATCTCCTATAAAGTCTAATTCATTGGTGCAAATCATAAAATCTTCGCTCGAGTACGTTACACCATTGATAACAACGTTTATGTCATATCCAGCCTCCTCCTTTTGAATAGGCGAACGATCATTATTATGATCAAGAGTTGGAATAGATTTACCATTGTTGCAACGACTTTCAAAAGATTGATTATCTTCATAATTTTCATCGATCTTATATCCATTACTGATCGGGAGAACATCAGAATTGTCTTGGCTTTGAGACCAAACTTCTTCCTCAGTCATTTCCTCCTTAAGTTGACCAATGCGATTCTTCATGATATCCATAGACCTTTGAAGTTCTTGGAGTGTATCTTCAGTTTTTTTGTTGTGCTCATCCAGACTATTCATAAATTGGTGCATTAGAGTTTCCAGATTAGAAGAACTATCATTAGAAGCATAGCTATCCATAGTCTGGCTACGTTCATCCATCTTTTGAATTTGCTGGTCCATGTTATCTATATATTACTGCATCAGATCTGTCAGACTAGAAGAATAATGATTAGAAGCACAACTATCCTCCCATCCTTCTGGTTGCCCACTTGCATACCCGTCATAAGGTTGTTGATATGCATGAGAGTAACCATGAGTTTCCGTTGGGCGTTGATCGTAACCAAATGATTGGTTTTGATTGTACCCATGGTATGGTCGGTAGTTGTCATAATATTGAGATTGAAAACCATTTTGATTACCACAATTATATGTCTGATCTTGTGCTCCGTACATGTTATTTCCGTAAGGAAACATGACGACTCACAAGAAATAATCAAAACAAAACTCAAAAAAAAAAAAAAAAAAACCGAGCTAAACAAATAACAAATCAATTAGCAACCGCTCCCCGGCAACGGCGCCAAAATTTGATGCGTTTCGTAACCACAACAAATTAATTAAGATATTTCCCACTAAGTAATTGGTAATATAGCGGTAGTAAGAGATCGTTCCCACAGAGAGCTGTGTAATTGATAGGTTATTTAGTTCAGCAAAATAATAAAAGACAAAGGGGATTGTTTGATTAAAGTAAAATAAAAAGATAATAAGAAAGAAAAGATGATTAAGGAATCATTCTCCGCCACTGAAAAGAAACTTAATAAAAGTACTTGTTTATCTCTTGTATAATTTCTATTGTCACCAACCGTAGAATAGCAATAAGCTTTGCTACCCCCAGAATTCGTGTTGCCACTGGATACGGAAGTGCTCGACTACCAGATTTTATCCATCTGAGCCACCATGAATAACCTCTCAAGGTGTAACCCAGTCGAATGCATTATGTTTTGTGAATTAGGTTGATCCTAGCATGAGACGCATAAGCTCGGTGCGCTTACTAGAAACATCTCTATACACGGCTTTTTGCGATTTACTACTTGTGTAAAGAATTGAGTGACAATTACACGTATCACCAACCCCAATACTAGTAGAAGAATTACTATCAGGTTAATTCAAATGGCCAATTGAATAACCCAATAGTAATCTTAGATATTAAAAACAATAGAGACAATCGACAAGAAAATTAAACTCAGAATAAACTTGTGAAAAGAATTAAAGTTCCATTAATCAGGACTTTGAAATCATCCCTAATCAGTAAAATTTAGCTACACATGGATTTACTAAAACCCATGAAAAATATATGAAATAAGAAGAAGAAGAAAATAACTTGGTTTCCCCTAAAGGGGTAAACCCTAAGATACGGAATAAAACCTTTCCTCTCTTCTTTTCTATGTATTTAGCCCAACTAAATACTAAAAAGTTGTCTCTTCTTTGCTCGGCTAGTCGGCCTTTATATAGGCTTGCATACAGAACCTAACGTGTGCGACAAATCCTCAATTGATAAGTACAAAAAGTCGGTCAATAGAGTTTTAAACTTTTAGGAAATAGGTGCTCCTGTTTCGGTGTAACAAGGAACATTATAGTGGTGTAAACACGGATTTGATTGGTGCAACCTTCAGTGGGGACTCTATAAGACCCATGTGTCCTCTTTAATACCAGCCATGCACCCAGCTCGTTGTACGGCAATACAACGAATCCTCACTGTTCACCGCGTAAGACAAATTTCTCCGATAAATTAACTCTCTCGATGTTCCCTGTTCTTCTTAAACTCTCTCCATCGATGGAGAGTATACCTATCCCAACTGAATTCTCGGCCAAGTTTAAGAGTCTAAAATCTTTTCAATCTCCTCCGTTCATCCAATAAACCATCAATCCCCACCAGACAACAACAGCAGCAACACAGACTCGAGCCATTTCCTCTTCAGTACTGCCAAGCTTGACCATCTTCTCTGCTTTGTAACTCGAACTCCATAAACTTCAATCGACGGCAGCAAGCCCATGTTCTCCACACCGTCTATGTTCACTGCCAGCATCACCACCAGTAGTCAACATCGTCAATGGCAGCAGTGACCTATTTTGCTACTCGAGTTTACATCCATGACAGACTCGAGAACATCAATATCGACAACATCATCACTGCCAACTTCATCATCTCCCGTTCTCATCTCAAGCATCTCTTCGACCTGATTTTTCTCAAAACCCAATCTCGATTCTCAACAGTGACCCATGAGCACAACTTGGCTTCATCACTGCCATTTAAGATCGACAACATCCATTAAGACTTCATACTTCTTCTCCACCCTTGCTAGCTACACGTGTTCTCCATCATGATCATCACTATAATTTTTATTAATCGCGAACCATATCAAACACCACCAGTCAGTGGCAACGAACACATTCTCTGTCCAAGCCCAATCACCGAGAATCACCACAGCCTTCTCCTTAGTCCACAGCCATCATCACCAGCAACAATGGTTCCCGGTTTTCGTTAATGGGTATCAATATATCGAGCCTCAAGCATTCTTCCAGCAGTTACCGATTGAACCACCAAGCTTATCGAAATCCAACAACGACCCATGTCTTATAAGTCCCTCAGCAACCCAATGAACCATTCAAACTTGACAAAATCTCATAATCTCATCATCACTGGCAGCAGTACCTTATCGTGTTCTGTTGAGGGAAAGAAGATGATGGTGGCAGTCCTGAACTGAATGGTCGGGTGCCCTTAACACTATTTGAATTCTAACTTCCCCTCGGTAAATGACATGAATTCCTTTAGCAGTTCCTTTGAGACAGTCCACCCCTTAATAGAATGACTACCCCTTAACGTACGGTGGGGTGCCGATATTAATTGTCCTAGAAATGACCATTACGCCCTTTTAGTCTTCCAAGTTCTTATTTTGCTCATAACTTCTTCATACGATCTCAGAATGACTATGTTCTTTCGCCATTTACTTCGTCTTCTCGTCCTCGTGGAATGATGACTAGAAATCCTCCATTTGAACGAGTTCCACTGGGTCTTTGGCCCTTCTTCACTTGTGACTTCACTTTTGTAGCTATTTCCACTTCTTTTGGATGATTCATCTAATAAAACACATAAACTAGAAAACAATAATTATCAGAAGACTTCCTTAAATTTTCTCTTTTGTTACACTTGCATCCCATACTATAAAGAGAAGTTAATGCCATGCTTGTGCTTCACATAAATTAGGGAGTACTTTTGAATCAATAGAACAACAATGCAATATCTATGCCAACAAACTCACTTTCATTAGCTTAAGGGGAAGATTACAAAATTTTGTCCAACCAATGGACTTACAAGCTTATTCTCTAACTATAAGCCTAAAACACACTCTCTACAGTAATGTGTTGCCTCAACACTTGAAGACCTGCACTTGTAGAGGTTCTCTGGCCTATTTAAATGCCAATAACTAGGACGTCCATGTGCAACCAAGTACACATCCTATGAACATTCATTTGTCCATAGGTAGTTATTGATCTACGGATTCAACATCCATGTCATTAGCCCAACTCAATGACATACATTTAGTAAATAAATGATCTACGAATTCAACATCCAAGGACTGACATAAAGAACAAGCAGTAACCATATTATTAAATCTCCCTAGAATGTGTTTAATAGGTAAACAACCAACAAACACTTTCCAAGAGTAATACTTAACTCTAAATATAACATTAAGATTCCAAATTTCGTACTAGGCAACTTTTGTGGTAGTAGCAGATGTATTAGCAAGATAATTATAAGCAGATTTAACAGATACCATGCTATTCTTAGCACACCTATCCACTTAATTGGATCTGTTCTAGTTGAATCAGACTCAATGATCCTTAAGAGAATCAATGGAGTTATTAGCAAACAAAGTATGTATTAAGGAAAATTCCACTTACTTTTCGCAGTAAGAATATCAGAGACTTTTGGGTTGCTGTTAACATCAACACCAGATTTCAGAATGGGACAAGTATCATTTGGTAACCATTTATCAGTCCAAATATGAATATTATTATCATAACCTGTGTCCCAGCAATGATTTAATTTAATCACCTCAATAAATCTGCAAATACTAGTACATACCCAAGACTTGACATATTTTTTCTTATAATGCATAGGATCAGTTTTCGGGAAGTATTTGTATTTAAAAAAAAATACACCATAGCTGATCAGGACTAGTAATGAGTCTCCAAGCTAAATGGGCAAGTAAAACAAGATTAAACTTATGAGGATTTCGAAAACCTAAGCCTCCATCAGCCTTATTCTTACATATGAAACTTCATGCCTTAATATAGTTACCTTTTGAAACTTCTCTACGTTTCCACCAAAAGTCTCTCTGCAATGCATTCAATCTATCTAAAGTTTTTTCAAGTAAAGCAAAACACATCATTTGATACATTGGCATTACATTAGTTACAAAAGTGATTAAAACAGCTCTACCTGCCTGCGAACGCAGTTAAGCTTTTCATCCTTTATCCTTTGATATACCTTATCTAGCATATGTTGATAATTTAAACTATTATATCTATTAAAAAATAAAGGAATACCTAGACAAGTGTCTGTTTTTTTAATCCTGCCGAATTTAAGTATTCTAGCTAAAATTTTACAATGTTTATTCAGAAAACCATTACTAAAATAAACACCAAACTTTTGATAATTAACCGTTTGTCCAGAAGAACAACTAAAAATGTTAAGAATACCTAATAAATTCCTAGTCTGAATTATATAAGCAGTTTTAAACAACAAAGCATCATCCACAAAAAAATAAATGAGAAATTGAAAGACTCAAAGTAGTAACCTTAACACCAGTAACTAGACTCAACATGCACAACTAATTTAGATAGAGATTCCGTACATAATATAAATATAGTAGGGGATAATAGGTCCCCTTTTTGAATTTCTCTAGTATGAGAGAAAGAGTCACTAGGAGATCCATTAACAAGCACATAATAAGTAACAATGGAAATGCACATATATATCAAATCACAAAACTCATCAGATAAACCCATTAGTTTGAAAATATAAATAATGAATGATCATTCCATACGATCAAAAGTTTTGGAAAGGTCTAATTTGATAGTCATATGGCCTGTTTTACATTTACAAGTTTTCATGGTATGCAGATTTTCATGTGCAACTACTATATTATTTGTAATTTGTCTATTAGCTGTAAAATCAGATTGATTTTGTGATATAAGACTATCTAAAAAGGTTTAGTACGATTAGCTAAGATTTTAACAACAATCTTATAAAGAGCATTACTTAGACTAATAGAGTGAAAGTCACCAGGAGTTGTAGGAACTTGAACTTTTGGTATTAAAGAAATAAACGTATGATTGACACCAGGGTCCAGCCGCTTAGTTCTGAAAATTGCTTGACCCATTCAACCAAATCAGTTATAATGAGTTCCCAATGGTACTGATAAAAACTAGTGGGGAAGCCATCAAGACCCAGCGCCCCCAAGAGTTCATCATGTAAATAAAAGTGAATTAATTTCATGCTCATCGGGCATTTTACAAAGTAAAAGATTATCATCGGGTGTTAATATCTTAGTGAAAATAGATTGAAATAAAGTATCTAAATGAGAATTAGCAGAAGTACTGATATTCTTAGAATGAGCAGTTATAAGAGTACTAATCTGAGACTAACCTTCAATACATAAACCAGATAAATCCCTTAAAGAGTAAATGTGATTAATTCTTCGCTTTTCAGATACATGTTGATGGAAATGATGGAAAAATCGAGTATTATAGTCTTGTTATTTAATCCAAATTTCTTTAACATGGTGACTCCAATAAATTTTTTCAATAGCATACCCAAATTCAAGATCATTATGCAAAGCATTCAAAGTAGACTTGGTTTCAACACTAGGTGGTAAAGCATTTTGTGACGCAATAACAGTAAGAATATCAAATATATTTTTAAAAATGTTACCAAGTTCATGCTTATTCCAGTTTCTAAGGGTGAATGTAGTTGAGATTTAGTATTAGTAAAAATGCAATGATCGTTATGGCTATTAAAAATAGATTTATGAACAACAAAATCATAAGATTTGTATTCCTTCTAACATATCATGTATCTCATAGGTTTAAAAGTTTTCTCACCAAAATGAGTAGTTTCTAACATGATATGGGTATAATCAGAAACTACTCGGGGTGAGATGAGAGTTAAGAGAGTTAGGGAACAGTTCTAACCATTTATGATTAACAAAGACACGATCAATTGTTTCCTGAATATGAGCATGACCAATCGTTTGGTAGTCCATGTAAAAGGAAAACCAGCAAAATTAAGATCAATTAAACCTAACTTTTGTATGTAACTATAAACATAGAAATAACTACTAGATGCAATAGAATTGCCTCCTTCCTTTTCAGATTCATGCATAATGAAATTCATATCACCAATGATTTCCCAGGGCATATGCAAATCATTTGAAGAATAAATGAAATCCCATTACCTAATTCTTAAATTTTTTTTGTTTGTCACGTAAACAAATTAATGATAGATTTTACTCTTTATTTATTTATTTTACTTGGACAACATGTCCAGAAAAACTAACATTCAACTGTTACCATTTTAGTATAATCCCTACCAGTCAATTCATCACTGAGCATATTTGTAATAGCATCTTGAGGATGATATATCCACACACCAACCATTTCCCTCGCCGCTCCTACTTTTGCAATAAAATCATCAACCGAATTTGCTTCCATGTATCTCTCTACAAAGACATCATCTTCAAAAATTGTCTTCAATTCTTCAACAATCATCACCAGGCCTCGCAAAACCCATGGAGTTTTTATTTCATTATTGATAGAGTTACATCACGTAAGTCGAATCACTCTCCACACTAACTTTCTTCACACCCAGCTATTTCGCAATTAACATTCCTATTAGAGCATAGCTTGGTTGAACCCACCAAGCGTTGGTATGTCAAGTTTGGTTGTCATATTTTAGTGAATCAAAACTCAATTAAAGAGCCGCTTGATTATGCACTAGATACAACTTCATATAGGTTAGGCTAGAAAGATTAGGATAATGAGACATACAAGTATTACTCGAAGACTTGAAGAATGTGAAGAAATAATAAGCTACATCGACGACATCATCCTTCCTCTTGAGGTTAGTAATATTTTCACTTGAACTGTTTCATTCCCAACGTATCTTCAAGTCGTGCTATATTGAAAACATAACTGCGAAGCTGTGAATGATTATACTCTAGTAGACATAGTGTTGAGGAGTTACAATACGAAGTATAAGACATCGACATAATCGTATGAATTCTATTGTGATTATGTGTATGGGTATGGGTGAAGATTTTGTCCTAGGAAACAATGTTTACATTAGTTTATGAAAAAAGTACATTCATGAACTTGTTTTATGAATCAAAGGGGAAATCACTAGGCTTATTGGTATTGTTATTCATTGCATATCTTTGGATTACCAATATGTGTGAGTTAGTAGAACCGATCATAACTTGTTATGTATCTTGGTAAAACTAGTCACAGTGCCTGACTTATGTATTGGTATGACTTTTATTAGTGTAATCGATCCTAATTAATCACCTAAGATGGTATGATCGATATTTGTAATTGGTGTGACCGATCACAAAAGAATGTGTAATTGATCTTTGTAATTGGTGTAACCGGTCCTGGTAATTAGTGTAACCGATCCTGGTAACTGGTGTGACCGATCACAAGTAATACCATGAGAATATGGTCCGGTCCTGGTAATTGACGTAACCAATTTGGTAACTGATGTAACCTGTACCAGTAACCATATTAAGGTAGAACCGATCCTTGTGTTTGGTAGAACCGTAAACCCATGATTAGTGTGTTGATTTGATCAATCACATAGTTCTTGGAAATCAGATGAACCAGTTCTAAACTTGTTTGGAAGTATGGTATAATCGGTTCCAAGATTGTAAATATGAAAAAGGATTTACAAAGAAATAAGATGTCGACATACTTTGAACATGTTCAGTAACTCTTATCTTTTATTGTTCAAAGATATTCCTTAATAACTCAAGGAGATCCCGGACCGAAATAAGTTGAGAATCTTTTAATTAAGGTTGTTAATTTTATATGCTTTTAATTACCAGCAATTAAAATGCATATCTCTGGAAAATAAAAATTGGTTATGTGCATTTACTAATTGGAGATTTACTAGTAGGATTTCGGTTAATATTGGACAGAGCATTTCTAGGAATTATGAAAACTGAATATGGAAATATATTGCATATCTTGAGAATATTAAGTTTTGGAAATTCCTTGGTGTCCAAACTTCCTTGGTCTATAAATACCCAAGTTTGCATTTCGAGCAAACTATCCTAAGAGCCAGCAAAACTACCTTGTTGTGTTGTTACTGGTGGAGCCGTCTATTCGGAGAGGAAAGTACCTAATTAGGCGAAATCTCTTACGACCGCTCGTTTAAAAACTTCTGTGGGATTAAGAAGCTCTACGAGTACCGTTGGTGGGAAAATAGATAATTGCAGTTTATTTTAGTTTTCTATTGATTTGATTGACTAACGGTTGTTGAACTTTGATTGCACCTAGTTTGTTTATTCTTGAGAATCTTCTCTTCTGATATAAGATTCACTCAAACTAGATCGAAGTGTCGACTGGATCTTCAGAACTGTTTGTAGATCTAAAAACGTCTTGTGATAATCCATTGTTAACAGACTCCATTTTGTGCGTGATTGATCACAAGAGATTCAAGTTGTGTTGTGCAGGTGCTTATTGATGATTTAAGAAGATGAAGAAGATGAAGAAGATTTCTTATTTGGGTTCATAATCTTTGGTGTGCACAAAACTTGATCGGATGGGATCCAACTATAATCGGTTTATCTTTGATAGATTTGATTGATTAGTTGCGTAGATCGGAATCATTATATAGTATCTTGATAGATCCTATTTTTGATTGTATAATCTAAACTCTGCTACTTTGGTAGTTGTTGGATAGATAGATCTAAACCCGACAAAGGAGTTTATTGGATTAAACAGAAGAGCCTTTGTCTTACTCATATCACTGAGATTGAATAGAGTTGTTACATAGAAGATTTGTTGTTCCTTTAATGTTTGGAATACGATCCAAAGGAATTGTTCCAGTTCGTGCACTTATCGAATGTCGGAAGCGCAAGGATACTGAAGAACTAGGTGAACTATAGGTTTAGTTGCTTGGTCTCAACTATACGAAGTTGGTTTGATTTTGTATAGCGGCTTAATTCTGAGAGTATTCAATTCTAGACTAGATCCCGGGGTTTTTCTGCATTTTCGGTTTCCTCATTAACAAAATCTTACTGTGTCATTTACTTTTGTTTTCCGCAATTATAATTATATTTATTATAATTTAAAGTAAATTACACAAACGTTAACTCTGTATTACTTGATAGTGATCCTATAGAGTTTGGTTAAGTCTGAACCTATTATCAAGTAATCACACTTTGATTGTTGTATTGTCTCGATCTCGTATCCATAGACGATCACACAAAGTGTGAATACCGATTCGTTGTATTGTCTCGACTAAGTCCATAGACAATCACTTTCGGTAAGAGGACTTATAGGTGGAAAAGTTTAAGATTGTGGTATATCTGGGTACCCTTGTCTTTTCAATTCCATCTCTTACAGCCCAAACTTCCACCGTATTACTGTTATTCTTGAAAATATACTTAGCAAAACAAGCATAAAAAGCACTATCATCTCTACGATTTATTCCCCCTATTTTAACATCTTCATCATGATTAGAAGCCCCATCACAATTTAGTTTGCAGTAACCTTGTCCTGGATAGAGCCACAGAACAATATTGTTAGAGCATAGATCGGTTAGGACATGGCTACGATATGGTCGGGCCACATTATACAAGTATTTGGCCCTTTTTATTTTCCTGACACATCTTTAAAACCGTAACAGTCTGTTTTATGCTTTGTAGGGAGATTTATAGGGGGCAAGTTTTTACGGACAAGTAGTTAAGAGTAATTTTATGTTTTTTTTATGAGAAAAAGTATGATACTTTTTACTATACTTGGAGTATGTGGCCCAACCTTATCGTAGCCTGGGCGGCTCGGTTGAACCCACCAAGTGTTGGTATGTCAAGTTTGGTTGTCATATTTTAGTATCAAAAACTCATCTACAGTCGCTTGATTATTTACTAAAGTCAATTTCGTTTAGGTTAGTCTAGGAATGTTGAGACTTGCAAGTATTACTTTGAAGATCTGAGGAATGTGAAGAGTAACGACTGCAACGAAGACATCATCCTTCCACTTGAGGTTAGTAATATTGACTTGATCTTGTTTCCATTCCTAACGTATCTTTCAAGTCGCTTTATATTGAAAACATAACATGCGAAGCTATATTTATGACATTCTAGAGATTAGACTTGGTCATAACATTATGATCAAAGTATCAAGGAATTATATTGAATTACAAAGTATAATGCTTATCTTTTGAACCTCGTAAACACGACATCAATATAATCTATGTATTTAGTTACTTGATTATGTGTGGAATATAGGTGTAATTTCATCCTAGGAAACTATGTATTATTACATTGGTTTAAGGAAGTAGATGTATGAACTTGTTTCACAATCGAAAAGGAAATCATAAGTGTGTTGGTCCGGTTCTTCATTGAATAATATTTGAATGACCAATGCAAGATGACAAGGTAGAACCGATCTTAACTTATGTTGATAATCAAGGTATAACCGGTCATATCCTATATTGTGTGACATGGTGTAAACGATCCTAACTAGTTCTGGGAAGCAAGCTGTAACAGATCACAACCTACATTGGGAAGCAAGGTGTAACCAATCACAACCTACTTTAGGAAGCATGGTGTAACCGGTCACAACCTACATTGGGAAGTACGGTATAACCGATCACAACCTATATTCAGAGTCATGGTATAACTGGTCCTAAGAGCAAAACCGAGTTTCCAAAGTTCACATATTTCTCTATGTTGTGTGTGAATTTGGAATTAAGGTTTCCTAAGATAGGAAACTTCTAGATGTCGACATTATTTGAACATGAGCATAAATCTTATCATTAATTGTTCAAAGATATTGCTTGATGCTCAAGGTGATCCCAAACTGAAATTTTGAAAAGCATTTAATTATGATTTTCAAATATATATGTTTTAGTTACCAGCAACTAAAGCATATCCTATGGGAAAGGTTATTAATGTGCTAAACTAATAATAGAAATTATTTAAAAGAGATTTCGGGAATATTGTTTGACATTTAATTGGAAATAAGAAATCGAAATTAGGTACTTTAATGCATATCTTGAGAATATTTTGGCTTTGGATTTTACTTGTTGTCCAAACATCTTTGGTCTATAAATACTTGAGTTTGCATTTCTTGCAAACTATCCTAAGATCCAGACAAACTTCATTCGTGTTGTTTCTGGTGGAGCCGTCTTTTCGGAGAGAAAAGTAACCTAATTAGGCAAAATCTCTTACGACCGCTCGTTTAAAGACTTTTGTGGGATCAAGAAGCTATATGAGCATTGTTGGTGGGAAACTAGATAATTACATTGTTATTTTAGTTTACAGTTATTAATTTGATTGACTAACGGTTGTTGAAAATTTGATTGCACCTAGTTTGATTATTCTTGAGAGCTTTCTCTTCTGACATAATGGTCACTCAAACTATATCAAAGTATCAACGGAATCTTTAGAATTATTTGTTAGATCTAAAGACATCTTGTGATAATCCATTGTTAACATACTCTGTTATGTATGTGATTGATTACAAGAGGATTCAAGTTTGTGTTGTGCAGGTTTTGAAAAGGAAATTGGAGATTTGAAGACAAGAAGATCTTTTCTTATTAGTTTTCTTATCTTGTGAATTTTGTGCACACA
>JAJJWW010019426.1:600000-766431 GCA_023531295.1 Papaver armeniacum
GGCGTGGGTGCAAAATGGAGAGGTGGAGCTACCCCCGGTATGGCGTCCGCCTACTGATCAAGAAGTAATGGACCCGAGGTACTGTCATTTCCACCGATTCCTCCATCACCCCACCAGTGAATGCAACGCTTTGAAGCGCATTGTTCAGGAGAAGCTTGGTCCAGAACGATAACTCTGAGAGATTGGTGCGGAGGATTGCATTGTTAAGGGGAAGCTTGGTCCAGAATGATAACTCTGAGAGATTGGTGCGGAGGATTTTCTTAGAAAGACTACTCCGGTTCGACACAAATGAGGCTTCGAAAGCAAGTAAGTTCTACTCAACAATTTTACAAGAAGGATAGTTTTAGAATTCACTGGGGACTTAGCATCCCGCACATGGAGAGAGAGGCTCAGTGATCAAATGCCATATTTGTTTCCTTTCAAACCTCCCTTTTACACGACATTTGCAATTTCATGTGCAATCATTCATGACCAAGATGCAAATTCCATTTAAAATAACCTCTTTCAGAAAAGTTATTCACAAAACTATCTTAAAATAAACCAATTCAATTACCTATTCAAAACCGGAAGCCAAATTACGAAAGAAAATCCTCACTATCACTCAAAAAGAAAAAAGCATCTAAAAAGGCAAGTATATAACACGAATACTTCAAGGAAAGTCCTTCAGCAACAACTCGTCCTTTTGGGCAAGAGAGACCTTCATCCTTTGAAGCACAGCCTGCTTCAGCTCCAGTTCCTTAGACAACTTCTCAACCTCTTCTTCCTGGCGAGCAACACAGTCCGGGGAAGGGACTTCATCCTGTAATTTCTGGAGCTCCTGAATCTTGGAGAAACCTTTGAAGAACCAAGGGGCATTGAAACCGTACTGCGCAAACACGTCTCGATGGCACTTCCAGTCTTCAACCATCTCCTCAGAAACTATTCGACTAGTCGTGACGCTCATCCCTTGGATAGAAGATAAAGCCTCTTGGACGCGGTTGACCAACGCAAGACGACTTTTGAGTTTCGTGGTGGTAGCAATGTGACCGTGCTTCTCCCATATCGCTGTGTACAACTCTTTGAACCGAACTAAGCACGCTCGAATCCACCAACCAACACATGGCACGGATAAGGGATAGTAAAAGGAGGATCGAACAAAGCCCCAGGCTGCATCACCGGCAATTCACCAACCGCGGGAGCCTTGTCAGTTGCAGGAGGCCTTTCAGAAGGAGTCACCACAATAGCCATATTGACTGGAACCTGTTCAGGATGGATCTCAAGAGGAGCCACCACAACTATAGCAGCAATCGCCTCTCTTACATTCCTTCCGGCATCTATTTCGATCTGGGTGCTAATTTCCATCACGACCCCGTCAACAAGATCACTAAGGGAAGCGCATCGTCCAACCGAGCTTGCATCATCCCTGTCTTTGTCTGGAAAAGGAGTGGTTTCCCCAGACTTCTCAGCATGAAGATCAGTGCCGCCAGACTTCTCAGCATGAAGATCAGTACCGCCAGTCTTCTCATTTTGAATGCGCGCCAACCTGGTGAAGACATTCTCTTTCGAAATTCCCTGATTTCAAGCAAGGATCGTTTTTAGAAGAATTTACACTGGAGAAATGAAAGAACCGATGGGAGGAGATTTAAATACCTGCATATTGGAGGAATTGAGGATTACCGGACCGCATGCTTGCCTCTTAGGTCTCTCTCCTACTTGGGGACTGCAATCCTCAGCTCTGGTCCGTTTGGATGGAAGTGGCTTCAACCGGAAATGCTTCGTCAAGATGTCAGAAGATGGCTCACCACGTGGATCTGTCACAACACTCTCCGAAAATTTCTGGAAAACCAACAGTTGCCTGCTCCAAAATTCCTTGTACTTATCGGTTACCACTGGTTTTCTCCCAATAAGCCAGAAGGGAAGGCTCACCAGTTCCAAAAACATGCTAGCGTTAAGAATATTCGGGAGAGATTCTTTCGGAACCCTTGGTGAGCGAATAAATGGGACACCCTGATCAAATCCCATTTGGCGAGCAGCCCTGTCAATATTGTACGAAGTCACAGAAAATTCTCCGTTAAATAGAGACGGGACATATCCGGAATGCAGCTTGCACAGTAAATAAGTTCTCCAGATTTCATAGTTTCGACATCGGTACACAACACAACATCAGGACCGTCAGAAGCGATAGCAAAAGTCTTTGGCTGATCAATGGAAGGGTGGACCGGCCCCCATGGACGGAAATCTACAGAAGACATATTGTCAAATACGTCCACAAGTTTCGCACCGCCTCTGGGACGCTTTTTATTCCAACGGAGTATTCTCGAGCCACCATACAAGTTACTGAGCGAATTTCCAGGAGTAGGAGCGTAACTTTTGAAAGTGTTCCCATAAGAATGCCTGAATAAAAGCGAAGTGAACGTGCGACTCCACCTTCTTGTACCCATTAGAAACATGCATGTCCATTGCTAAAGCGTCCAGATGAGAATACAAAGTGATCCAAGGAACAATGCGCCTAAAGGAAGAACTTCACCCTTCGCCGACCTTATAGAAATCTTAACAAGGTCACTTCTAATGGTCTTCTTTCCGTAACCATCATCGAATATATCCTCGGATAGCCATAAAGACAGAACGCAATCACACTGAGCTCATTTTCCAACTCTTGATCCGGCTCTGGGTCTACAGGAGACCACTCCGACACCCACCAGGTGTAAAAGCATCTCGCATCTTTTTTCTCTTCCTTGTCCAGACTGTCGAATCCCGCCACCTTTTGAAGTATAGCACCATAGTTACTTTGTTCCGTATCAGAGAGCTCGTAAGAGAGACTTCCAGCAACAGGCAGGTTCATTAATGCAGCCACACTCTCCAAAGTAATAGTCATCTCTCCCCATCTAGATATGGCTATGTGAGTAGAAATACGCCACCGAGAAATGAAGGTAATCAAACCCGCGATGTCTTTCCTAATTTCGAGAGTAGCAGATGCCATGACCGCATTGAGGATCTGCGCTTTGGTCAAATTGTCCTTAATGCCCTTATTACTCAACATGCGTCTCATCCATCCTTCGTAAGAACCCAGTGGAGCATGGCAAGTCTTGAAGTCAATAGGAGAAGGCGGATATTCGTTTCTCTGGAGATAAAATCTCATCACAAGTGCTGAAGAAGAGAATGAATCAGCTTCCATATTTTCTGAATCGGAAAGCAAGACTATCTTATGAGAAGGATGTTTCCTGATGTTTGGAAAAGGCGAGGTGAACAACTCATCATCAATGTTCGGCATATCTTTGAAGCTGTCAACACTTCATGACTTGGCGCCAGCATTATCTTCAGAAGACATCTCAACAGGGATTCTTTTCTTCCATAATGAAATAAAAGACAGGAGTTAGAACTTGTATGAAAGCACAGGAGAGATGTAGTCACACACGACAAGACACAACTCACATTGGAGCACACAATGGCCGGTCCAAACACCATTCAAGTCCGGTACAAATTTCAGTCTGGTATTGATTTCAGTCTGGTATTGGTATCAAGTCTGGTACAAGTTTCAGTCTGGTATAAATTCCAAGTCTGGTATTGGTTTCAAGTTCGGTACAAGTTTCAAGTTCGGTGTAAATTTCAGTCAAGCATATGTGAGTAAGACCCACGTTCCGGCATACACGGCGGGCCCGCATTCATTCATCCGCATGCATCATAACACGATTTTCTTTATTCATGGAAATCGTGTCTACGGGATTCAAGCCAAATGGTGGAAAGAAGCAAAAACAACATGGATTCACGGGTTGTTTTACAAAGCAATTCTAGAAAATATTGACGTATCAACCTTGGTGGAAAAAACTAAGCATATACATGTCTTACAAAAGGTGTTTACCTAACAAACTAGGGTTTTACCTTTGAAAAAAAAAAAAAAAAAAGGAGAGCGAAACTTACCTTGGACGGACGGCGGCAGCAAATCCGGCAACGGCGGCGTCGGTCGGGGCGGCAGCTAGGTCACGACGGGAGCTGCTCAAACAAGAAAAAAAGAAGAAGAAGAGAGAACTCGTGGGGAAAATGAAAAGGGTTTTGTCTCTTTTATAGACAAAAAATTAGAAGAATCCCAATAGAAGAAGGATTCCTCTCTTATTTGGTTTCCTCTTTTGATTCAAATACCCAAAAAAGAAACCGGCCCCACCAAAGGATTCCATACAAGCGTGACGGCGTGGGAAACTAGCGGTCGACCAACACTCTTCCGGGTAAACTCCTTTTATCCTGTTTTTCTCACATATGTATGTCACCATCTCATGCCTACCACACAATAGTGTAACCATTATGTGCTAGGCAGGGGACTTAATGTTGATGGTGGATTTTCGTTTAAGGTTAAATTTGTAAAAAACCAGAAAAAACCATGCGCTGACATCTTGTAAAAGATAAAGCCATTTATAAGTGTTGGATACTCCCTCACTTAATTCACCTATAATGGAGCATGTGGCAACAATCCCATTCTGTGAATACATGAAATTCATCCAGGTTGGAGCATTTAGCAACAATCCCTTCCTGTGAATTTCATATCAGCCTTGTATTTCCAGTACTCATTATCAGTGTGGCATGACGACTGAGTGTTACTCTTACAGAGTAACACGAACCTCCAAGCACTATAATGAAACCATGTACGAAATACCCGTACAGTGCCGACTCTCGGTGTGTTATACTAGCCCGATTGATCCCCTCTCGGTGTGTTATACTAGCCCGATTGAGCATCCGGACTGACCGTATCGGTCCGGATATGATTTGATCGCATGATCATCCAACTCCATAAGCATGATTGGATGACCCCAAATCAATTCCATCACCCCCAAGCAGGTATGGAATACCCACGGCCGACCCCGCATGGTCGGTCATTGGCCTAGCTTGCCAAGAAACCGTTCATACCAAGCATTATGGACGGAAAACCCTAAATTAGGGTTTGCGGCATATTACATGTGTCGCAAAACAGTCTCAACCATCCATCTTCGCAGGTATAGATGGAGGGTGTAGATGTAGACTCAAAGGGCCCAGATCATGTCAACACGATTACCGTGGGCCCGCCTACACACTTGACCAATCGGTCAAGACCGACCACGCATGGTTGTAACAAATTCGTACGCCCAAACAAGGAGTGACGCACGGCTTTGAAAATCCAAAATTAGGGTTTCAAGCCATCACGCGCGTCCATCTTCTCCGGCACGAATGGAGGGTCACAGATTAGATTAAGCAGGTCCGGTCATTCATACCAAAGATGACCACCGTGGGCCCATCTACCTCCTCATGTGTTCGGCCAAGGCATACCATGCCCGGCTATCCCAAACCGTCCACCCAAACTTGCGTGGTTACACTTCCCAAATTGCAACCGATCTCGACCACTCAACTTCACCTAGGACGATTTGAGTGGCTTAGATCACGTTTTCATGGGATAGTCGGTATAGGTGTGAACACCAGCCTACCTACACGCTGGTATGATCGACCAAGACCGACCAAGATGGGTTGTCTTGAAACGCGTGCCCAAACTAGGGATGTCACGCGGTTTCCAACTCCTTTGCGGCAATGGATTTCTGCCGCAAACCGATCTCAACCACTCAACTTTACCCGTCAAATTGAGTGGCTTAGATCGCGCCTTCATGGGATAGTGAGGTATGGACGTGCACACCGGCATCTTTGTCTACACACATGCCCGGTCGGTCCTCTCCAAATCCCTTTCCATGCTCGGTTTCGACCAAGTCAAGAGTAATGCTTGCGCACCTCTTCAAAAAACCCTAATATTCATTAACGGTCGCGCAGATGAGTGTCTAAAAGATCATCTCATCCGTCCAACTTCACCGACTTGGTTATACAACCCCGGTAAGGAGTTATTTGGTTAGTGAGGCGTCATTACCCATCGGTTTACCACACCATAATGCAAAAGTACTTTGCATAAAATACACACGATACTTCACAAGTATCGACTCCCCGAATCTTATGATTATTCAATTCAACATTACATACTATCTTTCGTGGATCCACAATCCACACATTCCAGAACATCAATCATGTCACAAACTGGGGATACATTTGGGGTATTGGTCTGGCGGTTTACAGCGTGCAGCGTGCAACGCGCCATCACAAGAACGTGTTAGGAAGTCATGGACGGTTAGAGATGAACAGGAGAAGTGGGCAAGGCTGGTCGTGTATCACCAACGCACAACTCCACTACTCCATCACTCCACTTCCTCCACTTCCCACGAGATACGTTAATAAAGCTCAATGACTTGTATAAATAGGTTCTCCACCCTATTTCAAACAACAACACAAGTCCAGACGAGACAGAAAACCAAGTGTTAATACAAAACGTATTCAAACACCCAGAGCTTGCTTGCATCAATCACAAGCCTGCTCACCTTTCTGTTACAAGTCATAAGCAAGCCAACACCTTCACAATCTCAACACCTTCTTCGCTTCCCTCCCTAAGATCAACTCCATCTCCTTCACTTTATGACCGAAACAAGTCTGGAACGGCCATTTCTTGGTTTAGGCCGGACTTGCACAGATTGATCTCTCGGATCTACAAGCACTCACCGCGCAGTGCATTTGTTTAAGGTTTAAATTCATTCCTCATCCACACCCC
Organism: Papaver armeniacum; assembly: GCA_023531295.1. Taxonomy (NCBI): domain Eukaryota; kingdom Viridiplantae; phylum Streptophyta; class Magnoliopsida; order Ranunculales; family Papaveraceae; genus Papaver; species Papaver armeniacum. The sequence goes on from JAJJWW010019426.1 coordinate 606,584, forward strand.
AAATTACCAAATTCTGCAGGAGTAGTTTTCACCCTTAAACAAGGAGTTAATTGGTCAGTGAGGCGTCACCACCCATCACTTTACCACACCATGATGCAGTACCTGCATAAAATACACATGATACTTCACAAGTATCAACTTCCTGAATAACGCAGTTATTCAATTCAGCATTATATGCTACCTTTCATGGATCCACGATCCACACATTCCAGACATCAATCATGTCACAAACTGGGGGGATACATACTGGGTATTGGTCTGGCGGTTTACAGCGTGCAGCGTGCAACGCGCCATCACAAGAACGTGTTAGGAAGTCATGGACGGTTAGCGATGACAGGAGAAGTGGGCAAGACTGATCGTGTAGCATCAACACACAACTCCACTACTCCATCACTCCTCTTCCTCCACTTCCCACGAGAGACGTGAATAAGGCTCAATGACTTGTATAAATAGGTTCTCCTCCCTGTTTCCACCAACAAGAGCAAGTCCAGACAAAATACAGAAACCAAGTGTTAATACAAAACACCGAATCGATAGCTTGCATCCTGTAGTAGGTTCAGCTTTCTGTTACAAGTCATAAGCAAGCCAACACCTTCACAATCTCAACACCTTCTTCGCTTCCATCCCTAAGATCAAACCCATCTCCTTCACTTTGTGACCGAAACAAGTCTGGAACGGTCATTTCTTGGTTTAGGCCGGACTTGCACAGATTGATTTCCGAATCTACAAGCACTCACCGCGCAGTGCATTTGTTTAGGGGTTTAGATTCATTCCTCATCCACACACCCCAAATTACCAAATCCAGCAGGAGTAGTTTCACCCATAAACAACTCAATATATATATTGTTTGACGAAGGAGTTTGTCCATATTCATGTTTGTTTATTTTAGTGACTTGGTCACTTTTTAATGTTTCCGAAAACATGTATTGTTTTCCAAATCTTGCCTATGGTTACTTAGAAGTTAAATGTTAATTATTCCCACTTTCGGTTTCAGAGACAGACCAGAGTTCGCAAATGAAAGCTCCGAGAAGTTGACTTCTTTAGTTGGTTATAGTACGATATGTTTATTATTTTGTATATTCTATTTGTAAACCAAATGACTATTGTATATGTATCATTTGAGAGAAGATCTTGTATATATATTTCTGAGCGGGGTTAGTTTTGGGTTAAGTTTTATAGCAAATTCCTTCATCAAATGCTTAAGTATATGATTCAGATTCTTAGTGCCTCTTTATTTAGTTAATCTCTTGGATTAGTCAGCTGCTAGCTTAGGGGGCGCTACAGTTACGATCGATGGTAATTTTCAATTTTTACCGATGTCACTCTTGGACGAGCTTCTAAACAAATTTTTATTTATTTCGATGTCACGATCTTTGCAAGAATTTTTCGTCCAAATCTAAGTTTCCGGGGATGTTGATGGTGGATTTTCGTTTAAGGTTAAATTTGTAAAAACCAGAAAAATTATGCGCTGACATCTTGTAAAAGATAAAGCCATTTATAAGTGTTGGACACTCCCTCACTTAATTCACCAAGAATGGAGCATGTAGCAACAATCCCATTCTGTGAATACATGAAATTCCTCCAGGTTGGAGCATGTGGCAACAATCCCTTCTGTGAATTTCATATCAGCCTTGTATTTCCAGTACTCATTATCAGTGTGGCATGACGACTGAGTGTTAATCTTACAGAGTAACACGAACCTCCAAGCACTATAATGAAACCATGTACGAAATACCCGTACAGGCCGACTCTCGGTGTGTTATACTAGCCCGATTGAGCCCCTCTCGGTGTGTTATACTAGCCCGATTGAGCATCCGGACCGACCAGTATCGATCCGGATATGACTCGATCGCGATCATCCAACTCCATAAGCATGATTGGATGACCCAGATCAATTCCATCACCCCAAGCAGGTATGGAATACCCACGGCCGACCTCGCATGGTCGGTCATTGGCCTAGCTTGCTAAGAAACCGTTCATACCAAGCATTATGGACGAAAAACCCTAAATTAGGGTTTGCGGCATATTACATGTGTCGCAAAACAGTCTCAACCATCCATCTTCGCAGGTATAGATGGAGGGTGTAGATGTAGACTCAAAGGGCCCAGAGCATGTCAACACGATTACCGTGGGCTCGCCTACACACACTTGACCAATCGGTCAAGACCAACCATGCATGGTTGTAACAAATTCGTACGCCCAAACAAGGAGTGACGACGGCTTTGAAAAGCCAAAATTAGGGTTTCAAGCCATCACGCGCGTCCATCTTCTCCGCACGAATGGAGGGTCACCGATTAGATTAAGCGTGTCCGGTCATACCAGCATGACCACCGTGGGCCCATCTACCTCCTCATGTGTTCGGCCAAGGCATACCATGCCTGGCTATCCCAAACCGTCCACCCAAACATGCGTGGTTACACTTCCCAAATTGCAAACTGATCTCGACCACTCAACTTCACCGGACGATTTGAGTGGCTTAGATCACGTTTTCATGGGATAGTCGTGGTATAGGTGTGAACACCAGCCTACCACCTACACACTGGTATGATCGACCAAGACCGACCAAGATGGGTCGTCTTGAAACGCGTGCCCAAACTAGGGATGTCACGCGGTTTCTAACTCCTTTGCGGCAATGGATTTCTGCCGCAAACCGATCTCAACCACTCGACTTTACCGGTAAAATTGAGTGGCCTAGATCGCGCCTTCATGGGACAGTGAGGTATGGACGTTCACACCGGCATCTCGTCTACACACATGCCCGGTCGGTCCTTTCCAAATCTCTTTCCATGCTCGGTTTCGACCAAGTCAAGAGTAATGCTTGCGCACCTCTTCAAAAAACCCTAATATTCATTAACGATCGCGAGATGAGTGTCTCAAAGATCATCTTATCCGTCCAACTTCACCATCTTGGTTATACAACCCCGGTCGGTGAGGCGTCATTACCCGTCACTTTACCACACCATGATGCGATGCAAGCATAAAATACACACGATACTTCACAAGTATCGACTTCCGAATAACGCAGTTATTCAATTCAAAGATTACATGCTATCTTTCGTGGATCCACAATCCACACATTCCAGACATCAAACATGTCACAAACGGGGGATACATACTGGGGTATTGGTCGGCGGTTTAAAGCATGCGGCGTGCAACGCGCCATCACAAGAACGTGTCAGGAAGTCATGGACGGTTAGAGATGAACAGGAGAAGTGGGCAAGACTGGTCGTGTGGCACCGACGCACAACTCCACTACTCCATCACTCCACTTCCTCCACTTCCCACGAGAGACGTGAATAAGGCTCAATGACTTGTATAAATAGGTTCTCCGCCCTATTTCAAACAACAACACAAGTCTAGACGAGACAGAAAACCAAGTGTTAATACAAAACGTATTCAAAACACCCAGAGTTTGCTTGCATCAATCACAAGCCTGCTCACCTTTCTGTTACAAGTCATAAGAAAGCCAACACCTTCACAATCTCAACACCTTCTTCGCTTCCCTCCCTAAGATCAACCCCATCTCCTTCACTTTGTGACCGAAACAAGTCTGGAACGGCCATTTCTTGGTTTAGGCCGGACTTGCACAGATTGATATCTCGAATCTACAAGCACTCACCGCGCAGTGCATTTGTTTAAGGTTTAAATTCATTCCTCATCCACACCCCAAATTACCAAATTCTGCAGGAGTAGTTTTCACCCATAAACAATTGGCGACCACGGTGGGAGGTTGATCTATCGGTTGCAAAAAAAAAAAAAATTGAATCCTCAATTTTTCGGTTTTCATCTCGCGATGTATCCTCACCAGGAGACCACAGGCGGTTCAGATATCATGGGAAGTGTAGCTAGAATGCTGGAGGATGTCTTGGAAAATCAAGCCGGTATCGCTAGAAGACAGAGCGAGACATTCCTCCTTTTGAATAATATAACAGCGCAATTACAAGAAGGGTCGGCAGGCATCTACTCAAACAGTGCAAGAAACGCTGGATCCTTAGTCAGGAGTCACACCTTTACCGGTGGAGATGCAGAAAGAGCCGTAATCACAGGGGACTCAGGAGAGACGAACAACATGGTCCAGCCGACAACGAAGACTCGAGGCAACCCCACAGAGAAAAAAACTTGTCCGGGTACCACAACGTCTACCGGATAAAGAAATGGAGCCTGCAGCTTTACGGATCCCTGCTGGAAGATTTATATCTCAAGACCCTTGTCGAAGCCGTGAAGAAATGCTTGAGGAAGAAGAGATCAATCAAGGAACACGTGAGTACGAGAGGATGTGAACGTTCAATTCGATCACTCGGCGGTGATATTACAACACCTCCCATCACCAGAGCCATAGCAGCTTCAAATCTTGGCATCTCATCAAGTGTAACACCTCCGGTAGTCACCAGAGCAAAAACTTCCACTCCTTCATCAGGACGAGGAGCCGAGGGGCGAGAGGAGGACCATCTCCCATTACCATTGCAGACTTGATGGAAAAGCAGGAAGTTCTTTCCAAGACTCAAACGGATATGGCCGCAACTCAGAAAGAGGTACTCACTTTTCTTAAGACATTAACTGATCGATTTCCACATGACCCGCAACAGCCCCTGGAGCCAACAAGGAATGCATTCAACGCATCGGAAAAGATACTTTAACGGCACGGACCAACATGAACCTGATCAAATAAGCGACATCAGATATGAGCGGTCCTGTCATGGAGGCTCCTACACTGGGGACTGATCCTCACAACGATCTTCCTCAAGTCAATAGTTTCACTATGAACCAAAGGCCGGTGGATCGGGAAGCGGTTTCTCTAGTGGAAAGTTTATGCAAACTTTCACACCTCTCAAAGAATCGCACGCAGAGACGTTTTGCTGCAATCAACCAGAGGAAGGTCACGACCGTGACCTACATGTCACCGCACGCATCAAGGATTCAGAGTTCAAGATGGCCCTTATCTACACAAGAGCGTCTTCGAATGTGATTACTCTCAAGACTCTCAGGGCATCCAAGGTTCTCCCAGGCAAGGTCGTACGGAATCCTACCATAATGACGGACTTCGAGGGAAACCAAACCAAAGACATACGGGAGAAGCTCCGCGGAAAGAATCGAGACAAGTTCATTGCGCCCCACTTCCCACATGGGCGTAAATTCGGGGAAGAAGACCGGCTTGCATCATTGAGGGCTAAAACCCACGATGCATCTTTGCTGATGAAGCATTCTTCTCCATTCTGTGAAACCACGACCAACGTTCACACGAAGAGGGAACGAACTTTTGTGGTGAGTCGTGACCAGAAAGGGAAAACGGTATACCGACACTTCCATTATCAATTAGCAGGGGAGACTGTTACCCGGTATCTCCACCTAATGGAATGCTACAACGGCAACGAACCATAAGAGCAAGTGCCAGATGCTCCACAACAGCTGCAAGAGGGCACCAACTCCACAACTGATGAGATTGAAATCTTTAGGGAATCTCCTAGGCCTATCTCCATCAGCTCAACCTTGTGTACGGATAAACGCACGAAGCTCGTGGAACTTCTCAAAGAGTACCAGGACATATTCGCTTGGAGATATGAAGAAATGCCGGATTTAGATGAAAATTGGTCACCCATCATCTACATGTCATACCTGGATCCAAGTCGGTTAAACAGTTGTAGTTCGGGATCGGGTCTTGCATAGACTTGAGGACTTGAACAGTCTTTGCTCCAAAACGATCCTTCTTTACCTAACATCGACATGTTAGTAGATTCAACCAGCGGACACGGCATGTTCTCCTCCATGGATGAATGTAACGGCTACAACCAGATGAGGATATACGAGCATGATGCAAGTAAGATAGCTTTTCTAACTCCTCTCGGAAATTTTTATTATACCATACTGCCATTTGGTTTAAAGAATACCGGTGCAACTGATCGCTGTCGTATGCGTCAAAAATAATTTCACTTTCCTAAAGTATGTGATAAGAAAGAGTTCGTATCCACAGAGAGGCGATTATAGTTATTTCGTAATCAATTTCTTAAAGTAACCAATTGGGGGGATTTTTTATTTCTATTTAAACAATAAAACAAATTAAAAGCAAAGTAAATTGTAGAAAGTAATCAATGAAGAGAGATATTGGTCAAGGAATTCATCTTCAAACTTAGACATGTGCGTGCATATATGATTAGAATTACGATTTAATCTCTTGTGTTATCAAAAGCCTAGAGAATCAAGAAAGCAAGATAATCTATTAATTTCTCAAGTTCATCAACACACACATTAGGGCTGCATATGTGAATTCTACCTAAAGAATAACCTAACGCATTGCGCTAATCAAGTTCAATTCCTAGGAGCATTAAGTTTTAGAAATAGGCTAATCAATGCAATTGTCATGCGTTGCGCAAAACAATTCGGACAATGGTCAAACTCTACATATGATTACGAGAGTGTATCACTACAAACCGTAAACATATCATGCTACTTGTATTCAAGGTTATCGCTTGATGAAAAACCCTAAAATAGCTATGGACTAAGATGCAAGTTCAATTAATTGGCCACTTAACTAATCAAACACCATAATCCTATCACAATACTTCAATCATGTGATCATAAAAACCGCAGAGAATTGAACGATAAACAAGAGAGAAAACTAATACATAAAGCACACACAAGTTTTAGAAATCGGACTACATCCTTAACCAATAATAGAGAATTTAGCTACTCATAGCTATGGAGTTCATCACAAAAATATCAAAGGAATAAAGAAGAAGATGAACAAAAGCAAACCCTAGTTGTGTAACCAAAACGGCTCTCCAAAGTCCAAGAAGAAGATATGAGATAAGATGATTTCCAAAAATTGTAGAATTCCTCTTTTTATAGCCTTTTTCTCCTTCCAAAACTAGGTTTTGTCTTCAAAGTCCATTAGATGAAAATCCACCAAGCCCACTTAGGAGAGAGAGAAACCCATGTAGAAAATATGTCCAAAAATCATCGCCGGAAATTGGTATTATGGCGGGAAATCGGCCGGAAAAGTGCCCGGAAATCGGCTCCGGTGACCGGCAAAGTCCGCCCGGTCACCGGTTCAGTGAGTCGGATCGGTCGGGTCAACGGGTCAATTCGGTTACTGAGTTGGAACGAGTCAGCTCGGGTGAGTCAGGTGAGTTAGTTGGCTGACTAGTCTTGGCCTGAACCATTGCAGCCTTGCACAGGCCAGACGCTTGTGATGCACAATGATTGTGCTTCAGCCATGATGGCTGCTCCAAACCTCCACTCTGCCTGCATCTTACTGCCAGAATCTTAGCCACATTGTCAAGCCTGCACCTGCTCAGTCATACAGCAGTAAAAACATCTTCTTCCATGTGAAAGCACAGCGCCACTACCACCATTTTCACCAGACATCATTCATTAGCACCAGCTCTTTCCTTTCTCGCCAACTGATTCCACCAACTCTGCCATTAATAATTCTAGATCAGACCCTGTAACAATCTTGGTTGCTTGCCTGAAATCTTCAACCCCTCAGACCCATAACAGCATGACCAACACCATCCTTGCTCTTGCACTGAACCACAATTCACCTCATCCCCGCCATCACTTATAATTCCCCAAAGATCGTGTCACAAACCATTATCCAGAGTTGTAGCCTCATAATCCATTGCAGCTCCACCAAGTCATACCTGTAGTTGCTCCTTCCTGACAATAGATAGCACCACCAGTCTCACAGTTCAGCCTATCAAGACCCTGCAATAACAGACTCAATACTAGACCAAAATAGCCAACACTTGCAACTCAGGTTCAACCCCCTCAACTCCTGCCAGCAATCACCAGCTCAGGCCACATCTTAACATTGTCTCAGCTCCAACCTGCAGCCCTTGCCGAGCCTTCCATTCCAGGCCCGCAAAATACACACAAGCACACAGCCATAACACCAGCCCGTGAACCCATTAGCTCCACTCGAAATTGCACAGCAACACCACCAGAGCTCAAAGCAATACAAACTCAACATCCATTTGAATCTTATTAAGAGCATCCATTCAAAACCACCAGCAAAACAAGCATTTCATTCAGTCCCATCCATTCTGGTTTTATCAGGACCACCAACACTTCCTTCCCACCTGACCTGCTCCAGCTACCATCACTTCTTGCAAGCCCTGACACTGATTCCTGCCATTCCATGATCTTCTCTGGTTCACTTGGCCTTCAAACTCCCAGGCCAGCAACCAATACCAGCTGCAGCCATCAACAAATCCAGGCCAGTTCACAGCAGCACCTGGCTTCCATATGCTTCATCCACCTGAACCCATCTTCTCTTACTCAATCTGTAACAGCAACAGTGACAAAATCTCTCCATTCATCTCTGGCCAGACTCAAACCCTGACTCACGGATTCTTCTTGATTTTCATTTGCTTTCTCTTGAACGCAATTTCGATAGAAACCCCCATCTCCTTTGGTCATTATTAACTCTAGTTCCTCATGAATTTGCCTTGCTGATCAGTTCATTATCATCATCAGAAACAAATTCTGTCTGCTTTCTTCATGATTCAAACGGAGAATCACATCAAACTCTTTCTCGATCTGTTCTCCATCTTCAACAGCGGCAACTCGTTCTTCATTCGCAATTTTCAGCTTCAATACTTCAAATCTTCATCTCAATGGCATCAGAAGCTCTGAATTTTTCTCTCTTCTCTCGATCTGTAATTCATGGCAGCATCAAAACCCTACTTAAACTTAGTCATCCTCAGCAGCAATCTTTTCTCTAGCAACCTAATCTTCAACATCACCTTCTCAAAACCCGCCATGGCTGCTCTTCTCTGAAATTCATCATTCCCTATTAGCTCAAGAATACCCTAACTCAGTGCTTCAATTTCCTCTGAATTTCCTCACTCAGGTGTCGCCTCCTCTCGTCTTTAATTCAGGTGAAAAATAAAATCGAGAGAGAAAACTCTCTTCTGGTTTCTAGGTCGTGTAGGAAATGAGGCTGGATATAGCCACCCAGGCGAGGTGGATAAGGGGTTATGGGAGTAGGGTTATATCCCGTGTCATTCACCTTGATAAGGGCTACCCATCTGGCAGCCCCTTAACATTTTCTGGCTGTCATTTAACACTCCTCCTAATAGAGTTGCCCCTTAACCTTGGGTCAGCTCCATGTATCACTCGCCTGTGAGATGACAATTTCGCCCTTTTGCTCAAATTGGGTAACTTCTCCTTCTTTTCCTCCGTGTGACTCCATTGCACCTATAAAACTCAAAAGCACGCGTAAAGTACATAATTCGCACGAAAAAATAGCAAAGAAAGCGTAACTACTAGATAGTAAATACGGTGTATTCTACACCTATCAGATTCCCCCACACTTAGACTTTGCTAGTCCTCGAGCAAATCAAACAAAACAATAAAATACAACAACTCCGTGTCGTCGAGGCTACGGTCATTTTTAGCATAAATAACAAGCCTTTAAACCCCTAGGTGTCCCTAGTGGACGAGTTATAGTCTCGTGAAGGTTTACTAGAGATATACCTACAAAACCTATATTTCAAACTCCGTCTATTCGTGACAAATCAATGAATGAATCCAAATTGACTACAGGAGGAGGTACCTTGCAAATTCCATTCAATTATTAGTAAAACTCTATTTAGATAGTTGAACAAGCCACAATACTCGGAAACTAACAAACCACAATCACAATGAAAAGATTAAGAAAATGGATATAGATGTAGATGTTGGCGAATATTCACAAGTGTTCGATGTTTCCCATATCCATGTCGAAGGTCACCGCTAAGATGAACCTAATCCTATTGGATTGAGCTACTCAGTCTTTGAATGCTACATCAAATCAATTGGCATATACAAAGGGAACCAAAAGTGACTTTATTCAACACAATAATAATTTCTTCTTTTTTATATGATTGGATCAAATGGATCCAATTTTTTTAGGACGACATGATTAGATCTTTTGGATCCAAGCGCATGCTTCTTGTCAGCAAGTACATGATAGTTGCCTTGGATCCCGCATTCCACGCTTGTTTAGGCGACGGAGACAGGGACTACGTTTCACACATCTCGCTATTCCCAAGTGTCTTTTTATTCCGTTTGGTCTAATTGGCCGGTCTCTTTTTTTTTTTTTTTTCATATATTTTTTTTTTTTTTTTTTTTTTTTTTTTTTTTTTTTTCAATTTTTTCTTTTTCTAGTAACTCAACCACTCTATTTCATCCTAGCAGTAATAACACGTCGATTTTTAGTGACCCACCAAAGCACTTAGAGAACAATAGATAAATATGGAAAAATAAAAATAGAATGCGATATGGTAACAACTATCATGGTATTTATGATCTCTGAGCTATGTTCGTCCCCTTTTTTGTTAATTGGTTCCTCAACTCCTGCATTCAAAATGGTTCCATCCACTAATGGTGTCATCCTAAAGGCACAAGTTCTAGATTTCGGAGTTTAAAAGGCACAAATTTTTCTGATTTTTCTATTTTTTTTTTTTTTTTTTTTTAGAGAAAAAAACTAAGACATATAAATGCTCCCCCACACTTAAACTTTACATTGTCCTCAATGTAAAATTGAATCGTCCAAAGAAAGTCCAAGGTGGGAAATTCCGCAAATAATACGCAAAACAAAGAAAATAAAGATAAAAGCAAATGCATAAAAGTAAAAAAGATAAGGATAAAGATACAAAACCGGTGGGTTGCCTCCCACTTAGCGCTTGTTTTAAAGTCGATTTACCCGACGTACTCCTTGTTTGCTAAGACTCCTCCAGAGGGAGCACTTCCACAAGGTTAACTCCTTCCACAATTTCCGAAGAGAAGTTCTCATAATATGGTTTCAACCGGTGCCCATTCACTTTAAGTTCATTACCTGTAGCTAAACTACAAATTTCCACTGCACCATGAGAAAACACATTAGTCACAATAAAAGGTCCAATCCAACGTGACCTTAATTTGCCCGGAAATAATTGCAAATGAGAATTAAACAAAAGCACTTTCTGCCCAATGCAAAATTGTTTCTTAGAAATCATATTATCATGAAAAGCTTTCGTCTTTTCCTTGTAAATCCGTGAGCTTTCAAATGCATCATTCCGAATCTCCTCTAACTCTTGAAGTTGTAACTTCCTTTGCTTTCCAGCCCCATCCAACTCCATGTTGCATTGCTTAATAGCCCAAAACGCCTTATGCTCAATTTCCACGGGTAAGTGACAAGGTTTACCATAAACAAGCCTAAAAGGAGACATCCCAATAGGTGTTTTATATGCGGTTCTATACGCCCACAAAGCATCGTTGAGTCGCATGCTCCAATCCTTCCTTGTTGGATTCACCGTCTTTTCTAGAATGGATTTCACCTCTCGGTTGGAAACTTCGGCTTGTCCATTTGTTTGCGGATGGTAGGGTGTTGCAATCCTATGCGACACATTGTAATTTCTTAACAAGCTTTGCAAGAACCTGTTTTTGAAGTGTGAACCTCCATCGCTAATTATAGCCCTTGGAATTCCAAACCTTGCAAAAATATTAGCTTGCACGAAATCTGAAACAACTTTAGAATCATTAGTTGGGGCGGCCTTAGCTTCCACCCATTTCGAGACATAATCCACAGCAAGCAAAATATAATAATTCCCATTAGAATTAACAAAAGGGCCCATAAAATCAATTCCCCATACATCAAAAACCTCCACAAATTGAATAATAGTTTGCGGCATTTGATTTCGAGCACCTAGATTGCCGGTTCTTTGACACCTATCACATGTGATACAAAATGTGTGTGCATCCTTAAACAAAGTTGGCCAAAAGAAACCACATTCTAATACCTTAAGAGCGGTTCTCTTACTCCCAAAGTGTCCTCCACAAGCATATGAGTGGCAAAAAGACAAGATAGAATTAAATTCAATTTCGGGAACACACCTACGTATTACTTGGTCACTACAATATTTCCATAAGTATGGATCATCCCATATGTATTGGTTACCTAACTTCTTAAGTTTGTCCCTCTCAAAGACGAGACAAGTTCTTTGGGATTTGTTTAGACACTAAGTAATTAACAATATCAGCGTACCATGGTTCTCCAAAGGCAATTGAGAAAAGTTGCTCATCCGGGAAACTTTCACGCAATGGGATAGTCTCCTTGTCCACAGCAAGTCGGCTCAAGTGATCCGCAACGGTGTTCTCAATTCCTTTCTTGTCTTTGATTTCAATATCAAACTCTTGCAAGAGTAAAATCCATCGTATGAGCCTCGGTTTCGCCTCTTTCTTTGTAAGCAAGTATCTAAGTGCTGCATGATCGGAAAAGACAACAACTTTAGTACCATTAGATAAGAGCGAAACTTTTCTAAAGCAAAAACAATGGCTAATAACTCCTTTTCAGTGGTTGTGTAGTTTTGTTGAGCCTCATTTAACGTTCTAGAAGCATAATAAATAGCATGAGGAAGCTTCCCCACACGTTGCCCAAGCACCGCACCAACCGCAAAATCACTAGCATCACATATGAGCTCAAACGGCTTACTCCAATCCGGCGGTTTAATGATAGGGGCTGAAATCAAAAGTTCTTTCAAACGATTGAATGCCGCCATACATTTCTCATCAAAGTTAAAAACCACATCTTTTTGCAATAAGTTACAAAGTGGTGATGCTATCTTGGAAAAGTCCTTGATGAACCTACGATAAAACCCGCATGACCAAGAAAAGAACGAATCTCCTCACCGTAGTGGGAGGGGTTAAAGCACGAATAAGGTCTATCTTAGATTTATCGACTTTCAAGCCTTTAGAAGATATTATATGGCCTAAAACTATGCCATGAGTTACCATGAAATGGCACTTCTCCCAATTTAGCACAAGATTTGTTTCAACACATCGTTCAAGGATTAGAGCCAAGTTGTTCAAGCAAAAGTCAAATGAATCACCAAAGACACTAAAGTCATCCATGAACACTTCGATTATGTTTTCAACATATTCCGAAAAGATACTTACCATACACCTTTGAAAAGTAGCCGGAGCATTGCATAAGCCAAAAGGCATCCTTCTATAAGCAAAAGTACCGAAAGGACAAGTGAAAGTGGTTTTCTCTTGGTCCTCCGGCGCTATCACAATCCGATTATAACCCGAATAGCCATCAAGAAAGCAATAGTAAGAGTGTCGACTAAACATTCAAGCATTTGATCAATAAAAGGTAAAGGAAAGTGATCTTTTCTAGTGGTGGCATTCAATTTTCTATAATCAATACAAACCCTCCAACCGGTTTGCACACGAGTTGGGACAAGTTCATTCTTATCATTCTCCACCACCGTTACACCCGATTTCTTTGGTACCACTTGTACTGGCTTACCCACTTGCTATCGGAGATGGGGTAGATAACACCCACGTCCAAAAGCTTGAGTATCTCCTTTTTCACCACTTCCATCATGGGAGGATTCAAACGACTTTGCGCTTCCCTTGTAGGCTTTGAATCATCCTCCACACGAATCTTATGCATACAAACGGCAGGGCTAATACCCTTGATATCGGCGATTGTCCATCCTATGGCCGTCTTGTACGTCCTTAGCACCCTTAGAAGTTTTTGCTCCTGTAATTCATTAAGCTCGTTAGAAACAATCACGGGTAAATCTTCATTGTCACCCAAGTACAAGTACTTTAAGTGACTTGGAAGAGGTTTCAATTCTAAACTTGGAGATTTAACAATAGATGGCACAAGTTTTTCATTATTGCAAGGTAAAGAAGCATATGAAACATTCTTAGTTGCTGATTTTTCCGGTAATGAGTTAAGAGAACCAATGGTTTCTTTCATCTCATCACTATACGCATAACCATTGTCAATAGGTGTAGTGAACACGGTTTCCAAAGTATCAACACCATTCAACTCAAACATTTGTTGCGTCAATGTGTCCATCACATCAATGGAGAAACAAGAGTGGACATCACTAGGATATCTCATCGTCTCGAAAATGTTGAAACGTATTATTTCTCCATCAAACTCCATAGTTAGCGTTCCCTTGTCACACATCAATAATGGTTTTCGCCGTTTTCATGAAGGGACGCCCAAGTAGCAATGGAAGAGACGAGTCCGTGAACCTTCATCCATTTCTAACACGCAAAAGTCCGCTGGAAATACAAGTTGATTAACCTGCACAAGAACATCCTCAACAATACCCATTGGGTAGACATTAGAACGATCGGCTAATTGCAACACAATTCCAGCCTTTTTAAGAGGACCAAGATCAAGTGAATTGTACATAGACGCAGGCATGACATTAACTAAGCACCTAGGTCCAACATAGCTTTATTAAATGTAGTGTTACCAATTGTGACGGGAATGTCAAAACTACCCGGGTCCTTGCACTTAAGTGGGAGTTTGTGTTGTAAGATTGCCGAAGCATTCTCCCCCACACTAAGCACTTCATTACCTTTGAGCCTTTGCTTATTGGTACACAAGTCCTTCAACACCTTTGCATACTTTGGAACTTGCTTGATTGCATCAATGAGTGGTATGTTCACATGGATCTTTTTAAGAACGTCTAAAATCTCCTTTTCTAGTTTCGCCTTCTTTGAACTTGCAAATCTGAGGGAAAGGTAGAGGAGGAACATAAGTAGAAACCGGAGTTTTAGAGTTAGGAATAGGTACCTCGAAGTTTGGGGAGAATCCTCGGTTTTCTCCTCCAAAACAGGTTCCTTTGGTGTTTCCACCTTGCCCGAATCAGAAACTTTGGGTTGCACAAGTTGTGTACCACTTCTCAATGTAATTGCATTAACACCCTCTTTTGGGTTGATAGGTTGAGAAGGGAGTTTCCCACCATTTTGTGCCTTCAATTGATTCAACTCCATATGGAGCCATTTGTAGAACCAACTTGAGTTTGCAACTTCTTTAAACCGAACTATCCGTTCTTTGTTTAAAGATTTGAATCAACTCCTCCATATTGGACCCCATTAGTTTGAGGTTGTTGTTGTTGTTGAAATTGTTGTCTCGGTTGGAATTGTTGTTGTTGAGGTTGAAATCCACTTGGGTTGTTGAGACTAGATTGTTGAGCCGCTCCTTGCTTATTGGCATAGCTAAAATTGGGGTGATCTCTCCATCCCGGATTGTAAGTGTTGGAGTAGGGATCATACCGTCTTTGTTGATTTGGAAAGATCGCATTAGCTTGCTCGTCCTCATAAGATTGAGAGGAACTTGGTATCACCGCGGCTGCAACTTGTTGAATCATTGCGTTCATGTTACCCATTTGTTGACGAAGCTCTTCAACCTCGCTCACTTCACTCACCCTTCTTAGAATCACATCCGAACCACGACTCAAGAATTGTTGGGAGTTTGCGCCATGTTTTCAATCAACTCTCTAGCTTGTGCCACCGTCTTGTTAACTAGTGCACCACCACCCGCAGCGTCAAGAAGATTCCTATCACTTGATTGGAGTCCTTCATAGAAATATTGAATGATCATAGCATCACTAAATTGGTGGTGAGGGCAAGCTTGCCACCAATCTCTTATATCGTTCCCAACATTCATATAGAGATTCTCCCACATTTTGCTTCATCCCACAAATCTCCTTGCGAATTTGAGTAGCCTTTGATGCAGGAAAATATCTCTCTAAAAAGAGTTTCTTCAACCCATTCCATGTTGTGACACTTCCGGAGGAGGTAAATAAGTATAACCAATCCTTAGCACTATCCATTAGAGAGAAACGGTGGAACATAAGATGCTTGTTTGTCTTCATTCACCAGCCTCAAATGATCTCAAAAGTAGAGTTTGGAATAAGCATCAAGCCTATGTGACAATGGTGTGGAAATCCATAAGATGTTTGTTTGGGTCTTCATTCACCATGCCATGGAACTTTGGGAAGGAATAATTCTTTAGATAAGGAAAATGGCTTGATCTCAAAAGTAGAGTTTGTTTGAATACAACCCTGTTGTGTATGTAATTGTGAGAAGCCAAGTCCTTGAGTGTAGGATCATAATATCGCAATGTACAAGGCTCGTGTGGGATTAACCTAGAACAAAGTTTGTGTAGGTAATATCGAGGAGTCGGGATTAGCAGAAGCTAAAATAAACGACGCAATGGATAACGACAGCAAAACATGAAGAAGACTTGAGACTGGCGAGGGTTAAGAAGTGTCGCGAGAGTGAATGTTTGTGCATCTGCGACACTTGGGACATTCGAAAATAAAGGGTAGCTTAGTGTTATCCACTATGTATTACCCTATATAAAGGGCTAAATGAGTCTGTAAAAGGGGAGATCTTTTTGGAATTGTTAAGCAAGTCAATAGGAGAGAGAAAGTGGAAGAGCATTTTAATTTCTAAGTGTAATTCTATTATCCTGTATAAACATTTCATGGACTCAATCAATAAATATTCTTGATCTTACATCTTTCAATGGATTAATTAAGCAAAATCGAGTAAGGGGTGTAGTGTGGGAAATCCTGCTACTACATATGCGCTAGAAACAGGGACGATCGTTTGTAAAAGAAAGAAGATTGCAATTAAAGTTTTTTGAATCAGGAAAATGAGAAAGGGAAATCTTAAATCGGATGAAAAAGATATGGCATGCAACACAGACACCAGAGTACTGATTAGCGAATTTCATGAAAATATCAAAGGAAGAATACACAAACGGGATTTCGAAGGAAAGAAGATTACGGATAGAGAAATGGCATCACCTTTGAAGGATTGGGAAAAGCAAGAGATAACATTCACGGCGGGGGAAATATCCAAAGAAAATTTGGATCACACATCTCCATTGGTGATCACAATAAATACGTATAAGGAAGGAGAGAAATCGGAGAACACAACGAAAACATGGATGGTGAATGGAGTTTTAATCGATACAGGGAGTCTGGCGAACATCATGTTCTATCACGCTTACAAAAAGATGGGATATAAAGACGAAGATATGATTTTCGCGGCTTACAATATTCAAGGTTTTGGTAATTCCATAACAAAAGTAAAAGGAGAGATAAAAATACGTATTCCATTAGGAGGGATTGAAACACAGGTGACATTAAGTGTAGTGGATATGGAATCACCATACAACATATTACTAGGAAGACCATGGGTACATGCAATAAAAGCGGTGGCGTCAACGCTTCATCAATGTATCAAGTTTCCCACACCAACTGGAATTGGCGAGATCAAAGGGGACGCTACCAAAGGAAGAATATACTATCAAAATGAAGTAAAGTGTTGCGAGGAACAAATAAACAAGCGAAAGAATATATCAAAGTACCGCAAAAAGATGGCGAAGGCAACTAAGAAAGAAGAAGAATTCAGAGTTTACATGATAAGAGCAAAGGAAGGAAAAGGCATACCTCAAGAGATCTCGGGGAGAAGAAGATGATCTTGCGAGAGAACCAAAAGGACCAACCCCTATGGGAGAACCAAGGCCGATTACGCCGCAGCGTAACAAACCAAAGAAGTGAACATTGGAACTAAGGAAAAACCCAAGATGCTAAAGATTGGAACTAGCATGGAAGCAGATGAAGAGAAAAGAACTGTAGATCCGTTACGAGATTATAAAGACATCTTCGTGGGATATGGATGAAATGCCTGGTATAGATCCGTCAATCGCCTGTCACAAGTTAGAAATTGATAAAAATGTGAAGCCATTTAAACAAAGAATTAGAAAGATAGCAACAAAGATACCACCTCGGATAGAAGAAGAATCGCGTAAGATGCCGGACGCGGGAATTATTAGACAAGCAAAATATCCCGAATGGATAGCGAATATGGTTATAGTTCCAAAGAAGAACAAGGGAATACGGATCCGCATTGATTTCACCGATTTAAATAAAGCTTGCCCTAAAGACAGTTTTTCCACCGCTGATATTCCACAACTAGTCGAATCAGCAATGAATGAAAGAGTATCATCTCTGGACGGGTATAAAGGTTACAACCAGATTCCTCTCGCCGAGGAAGATCAAGAGCATACTGCTTTCTTCGCTCCAAGAGGATTATACTGCTATACTAAAATGCCGTTTGGTCTGCGAAATGCTGGGGCAACGTATCAAAGGATGGTGGAAGAGGTATTCGCAGAATGGATACACAAAACACTAGAGGTATACGTGGATGACATGCTGGTAAAAAGTAAGAAGGCAGAGGATCACGTGCGAGACCTGAAAGAAATTTTTGAGCAGATGAGGCGTTTTAACATCAAAGTAAATCCGGAAAAATGTACCTTCGGAGTTGCGTCAGTGGAAATTCTTGGGTTACATTATATCAAAGGAAGGAATACATGTTGACCCGGGAGAAAGTAAAAGATTCGCGATATGCCGACACTGCGACAAGAAAGGATGTTCAAAAACCGAATGGGTTGTTAGCATCACTAGGAAGGTTCATCTCGCGGTCATCCGATAAGTGTAAACACTTTTTCAACATTCAAAAAAAGGATCGAAGTTTAAATGGACGGACGAATGTGAAAAGGCTTTACAAGGGATCAAAGAACATTTAATGGATATATCCATTATGTATGCAGTAACCAGAGAAGAATTATTAATATATCTCGCGACAACTTCGCATGCCTTAAGTGCGGTTTACCGCGAACGGACGCAGAGTAGAAAAACCAATCTATTACATCAAGAAACTTTTAATGCCGCAGTAAAGAAATTATTCAAGATCGAAAAATTAATCCTAGCATTAGTTTATGCAACATTCAAGCTTCGCATATATTTTCAAGCACATACCATTAAGGTAGTCACAAAAATACCAATTGAGTCGGTGATGAAACATTCAAAAGATCGGGAAGAGTTGAAAGATGGAATGCTCAAATAAGCCATTGTAAACTCAAGTATGAGATATTATCCTCAACTAAGTCACAGGTTGTCGCAGACTTTTTTAGCAGAATTTCCTTTGGAAGAAGATGAAGCGATAGATGAAATGATGGATGTAGAAGAAGAGTATGGAGACCCAAAAGACCTGCTAACCGAACCGGCATGTGATGGGAAATATTAGTAGATGGATCATCAAATGGAGAAGGAAATGGAGTGGGAATTGTTATGATTTCACCGAAGGCAATAAATTAGCTTTCTTTTAGATTGGAGTTTGAATCCACGAATAATGAAACAGAGTATGAAGCTATAATACATGCTCTGCGACTTGCAATAGAAATGAAATTGGAGAATGTGAGGATTACCAGTGACTCGCAATTGGCAATCTGTCAGATAACGGAGAAGTATGCTACAAACGATCCATCCCTACAGAAATACAGGAAGCTTGTAGAAGTGTTGTCAGCACAGATACAGAAAATAAAATGGAGGCACATATCAAGGAGAGATAATAGACTCGCAGACGCTTTTGCCTTTATATCAAGTATGATGACAGACCCAATCGCGAGGAATATCAAAATATGACGCCATCGGGCGCCATCAATTAATAAAGAGGAGGGACAAGAAGCAGATATAATGATGGTGGTAGATGAAATGCAAGGTCGCGAGGAAGACTGGAGAGTGGAACTTCACGCGTACTTAATGAAAGGCGAGGTACCAAGAAATAGATTGGAAGCACACAAATTAAAGAGCCGGGGCAACAAATTATGAATTACGAGATGGCGTGCTTTATCGGCGCTCTTTTGAGGGACCCTCGCTCGATGTCTATCAAGGAAAGAAGGAGAAACCATATTGAAGATGTTGCATAGTGGGGATGCCGGAAATCATAGCGGCGGGAGATCTTTGGCATATAAGGCAAAGACGCAAGGATATTATTGGCCATATATGCATGAGGACGCGAGAGCAATATCCAGACGCTGCGAAGATTGTCAAAGACACGGGAAGAAGATACATGCACCTGGAGCACCGTTAAATTCTTCGAGAAGTGTGTGGCCTTTTTGGAAAATGGGGTTTAGATATTGTGGGACCATTCTTACCGGAACAGGACAAAGAAGGTACTTAATTGTCGAACGGACTATTTCACAAAATGGGCAGAGGTGAAAGCAAGACAAAGACATCCGCGATAAGGATGTTTTTACTTTCATATTTGAAAATATTATATGCGATTTGGGATCCCCGCACAATTGGTATCCGATAATGGGAAGCAGCTTTGAAGGGCAAAATGTAATTGCCGCTTAATGCATTTCGGATAAGATGTGGAAAATCAACCCCATTATATCCACAAGCTAATGGCCAAGCGGAGGCAACAAACAAAACAATTGCCGATATATTGAAGAAAAAGTCGGAAGGACACAATAGGGGATGGAAAGTAACAAGTACCCAATGCAAGGTGTGGGCTTATAATACAACTAGAAGAGAAGCCACGGGAATGTCCCCTTTTTGCTTAACTTACTTGAGTTGAACAAGATCGCCAATGAGAGGTCGTGATTCGACAACCAAAAAGAGGTTTGGGATAAAAATCTTAGCGCAGCAACATTCTAATCAAGTTGGATGAATTGGAAGAAAAGCGAGAAAAGGCATTGCGACACATGGAGAATTATCAAGACAAGACTGGCTAGAGAATATAACAAACGTGTAAAAATACGTGAGTTCCAACCAGAGACTTGGTGTTTCGAGAAACCCCAATATATCAACGTGAAAGTGGAGGCAAATTGGCGAGAAAATGGGATGGACCTTATATTATCAAAGAAGTAGTTGGTACAGGGGCATATAGATTGATAGATCCCGAAGGAAAAGATGTGGGACAAAAATTGGATAGACCATGGAATAGGTTATATCTAAAGAAATATTACCCGTAAAAATGAGAGGGAAAAAGGAATCAAGATGAAGTACTTTTGCAAGATATTTGCGACATTCAGTAAAATGCAGAGAAAATACGCGAAGATCTCGCGACAAGAATAACAAAAAAGTCATGAATGACTTAACAAAACAACAAGAGATAACGAATGATTGAATGAATGAATTGGCGAATATCTCGCAAGCAAAATAGCAAATGATGAAGAATGATTGAATAAAAGAATGAATGAATGGGACGAACCTTTATGGCGTACACCCTAGTTCGCGAATAACATTTCGTAAGAGGCAAATGTAAGACCTAAAGTGCGTCATATAAGGGGGTATCTCTCGACATGGCTGGGGGGAAGGTTACACCGCTCCGAAGCCTCGAGTCATGAAAATTTGGGGCCCATGAAAGCCTATCCGGAAGAGGTACCTTGGATTCCCAACTATATATGTAGGTTATACCGGTTGGGCGACCGAGGGTCTCTTCAGGAGTCAAGTGTATGCTCAAGGCGCCGAGGTACACGGTTGAGCTGCAGTGCCCGGGATGGATGAACCTACCCTGGCCATTCTTGGCAAGTCTTGGCATATGTT
Source organism: Papaver armeniacum (assembly GCA_023531295.1). Lineage (NCBI taxonomy): Eukaryota > Viridiplantae > Streptophyta > Magnoliopsida > Ranunculales > Papaveraceae > Papaver > Papaver armeniacum. Next base: position 627,763 of record JAJJWW010019426.1, read on the forward strand.
GCACTCGCCCGAAGAAAACTCCACTTAGGGTGCAGCCTCGTAACCATAAACCCTATAGGTATAAGGGATAAGAGGCTGCTTAAACAACTCAAGTTGTTGTTAAGACCGGATGGGAGGAGCTAGTCTTGTATGGCCGATGTTTCGCCTCCTTGAAGGGGCAACCGGGGAGATGATAAGGGCGACGCTCTCCATTAGGGGGAGTGTCAAAACAGACGCAAATGTCATGAGGCTATGTTTTCGCAAGAGAATTTAGGCTTGTCATATTTGTGCAATTATCCTGCAGAGGCAATAATACTAACGCGACGGTAAGGCGAGATCAATGGGTCTTTACACGAAAGTGTACGGACGTCCTGCGATTTCGTCGCACGACGACAATGTCATGGGGCTTTATGTTCGCAAGGATATCTAGGCCTGTCATATTGTCGCAACTAAAACATCCTGCAGAGGCAAAAATACTTGGAAAATGATAAGGCAAGATCAATGGGTCTTTACATGCAAGTGTAAAGACGTCCTGCGATTTTGTCGCAATGAAAGGTGGCGGTGGGAAGACCTCTAATTAGGGAGGTCTAACTTGGAAGACCACACAAAAATGATAAGGCAAGGTCAAGGGGCCTCTGCATGAAAATGTAAAGGCGGCCTGCGACTTTGTCGCAGTGAGAAGAATTAAAATCAAATCCCTGATTGGGATGGATTTACTTAACAAAAAATTCAATAAGCGAACATGCTCGCAAGGCGATCTTAACTAAGAAGGGAAGAAAGAAATATGGGAATTACTCAATCAAAGAGTTAAATCATTCACACAAAAAGGAATTCTGGGTAAATTACAAAGAGAATTTAACTCTCTACATCAAGCATTATTAAATACGGAGGATGGTTGAGACTTTTCGCGCCCTTATCGCCGCCTCCTTCAATTGGTGGATTTTCATTAGCAATGTTTTCATCACATTAATTCTCGCCAGTTACTGGATTTTCATCAGGAGTCTTTCTGTTTGGATCTTCATCGACAACTTCCTTATCAGGGAGATCTTCGCTGCTTTCATATTCATAATCACTATCTGGAGCATTAGGAACTTCATCATCACTTACTTCCAAAGGATCGATGTGAATAGGATCAAGAGACTTCGACAGCAAAATATTATTCACAAGAACTTCCGCTTTAAGAGGGAATTGGCGAAGCAATGCCTTTTGACGATTCTTACTATCAATATCCTTACAATAAGACATATAATCAAATCTTCGCTCTGCACGGTCGCGAGAACGAGCAAGAGACGCGGCGAGTAGACCATTTTCTTTGCGAATTTTAGAATGATCAGACCTGAGGGTGGAGATAGTGGAGCGAAGCTTTCTCTCAGAGTCTGCATAATAAATACACAAAATTAGAGAAAATCCTTATTGAACATTATTGGCATTTTCAGGGTAATAAAGCATTCATGAAATAAATACATAAATTAAGATAGTCAAATAATTTGACTACCTTCCTTCTGAGAAGTAAGATGTTGAATTAAAGTTGCGAAGTTATTCCCCAAACGGTCCATGACATCATCAAATGAATCTCCAACTAAGCCTTTCATTCGAGATCGCAAATTCTTTTCATTAGAAACAAGTATGGAATTTTCGATCGCGAGGAGTAGAGTTGGATTTTTCTAATTTGACACATTGTTCTTGGAATTGCTTCGCTTTTACACTCAAAGTTATTCTACCTTGAATAAGTTTATCTCTCTGTGCAGTAATTCCTTCAAGTTGGTTTTTCAAAATATGTTTAGCTTGTTCGTGTTCTTCACATAACTTTTGACAAGCATTATACTTTGCTGAATAGTAGCTCGCCATCTTATTCAACAAAGAACGTTTCTCTTGAGAAAGAGTTCGATTCTCATCCGATAAAGTTTCCAACTCCAAATTAGTTTTAGTCAAAGAATATGAGAGGCGAGATAAGTCATTACTTAATGAGATTTGCTTTTGCGATAAATCAAAATTCTCTTTAGACAAGTTATTTATTTGATCAGCTGCATAGGTATGAAGATTATCTAAGAAATTATACTGCTCCATCCAAGCATCTCTTTCAACTCGAACTTCTTCAACGATAGACTCATCTGATATATCTCCATTATTCGTTTCTGGTTTAATACTTTGAGGACGAGCAAGGGTTTGAGTTAAAAAAAAAAAAAAAAAAAAAAAAAAGGGTGGCGAGGGCATACCTTTTAATTCTTCATTTTTCTTGCGAAGATTATCACGATCTAGTGAGATACTGAGAAATTTTTGATTTTCAAGATGGAGATTATTGCACTTCACAGCCATAACTTGGAGATCATCCTTCAGCTTATTAATCTCTTGAACTAAAGATGCTTGCGAGATCCTCTCAGGACCAAGGTGCTTACTTAAAATCTCGCAGACATTAGATTTGACAGGATCAGTAGAAGTCTTTTTGGCATCATTCACGAGATCAGAAAGGACTTTAAAGGCCACATCTATCCCCTCCAAATTTTCCGCAGTTAGAGGAATCTGTTCAAACAAAGAAGACGAGTCGTCCTTTGTCAAAGGAACCTCTTGAGAAGAGGAGGTTTCAGGGAGAGAAGTGATTGGAGAAATAGCAGGGACATTGATAGCAGGAGGAGGTATAAGATTGTTTGTAGTAGGACAGTTATAAGGAACTTGATCTATGAGGAGTTGAGGCATAGAAGTATGGTCGTTGGTGATATTACCAGGGGAAGGGGGCACAAAATTATCTTGCGAAGATTTCGCAGCAGGAGACGAAGGAGAGAATGAAGGAAATGGAACGTCAGGGGTAACAGGTTTGGAGTAGCGAGGCCTTTTGGGAACATGACCAGTAGTTTTATCATCCTGCGAATGACAAATTAAATAAGAAACAGAGGCAACAACGTATTGTTGATAAAAAAACAAATGTTTCTTAAATACCTTATCACTTGCGCATCTGTCTTTTTGAAGCCATAGATTTTGCTCGCGAAGTGGGCTTTGGTTGTGCGAGGGGTTCTTGTTGCGAAGTAGATTTCGATGGCGAGCCCAAAGAAAGAAGAGGGTCCTTCACGATAAATCTAGTTCTGGGTTGGTTCTTGCTAAACAACAATGGCAGAAAAAGAACTACAAAGTTAATCATACCAGTGTGATTTCAACAAAGAAAGTTAATCTCAAATTTGATCAACAACAAAATCAGCCAGATATGGCAAAATTAACAAACCTGGGACGTCATGAGAGTAATAACCGGTAGAGAATAGCTAAAGTGGTGAAGAAGACGGTAGAAGAGACAACAATAAGCAAACACTTGCAGAACGATGAAGAAGAAGAACACTCAGACGATGAAGAAGATGAAAAGGAAAAGGAAAATTCTTCACAGGGGGTGCTCCTATAAATAGACGAGAAAAATGTTATGACCGGTTAACATTAAGTGCACCGGTAAAGAGGTAAACATAGACACGTGTAAGCGGTCCTCGCTAAATCAAGGAAGCCGGATTTAAAAGAACTTTAGTAGAATCCAAATATACAACATATTTCCTAATAGGCGAGAATAGCTTGCGAGATTGATTATTTTACGTAATTCATGAGGCAAGAAACGATACTTCGTGTGTATTACAAAGAAACTTGAACTTCGCAAAAGAATAGAGGCAAGTACGTACTTTTCAAGGAAAGTATTCTTTCGCTCGTTCCTTCACCAATTGAAACCAAGGAATATGACAACAATGAATTTTTCCTTCAAATCGCTCTTCAAGCAATATTCAAGGAAAAAGAGGCAAGATGTAGGATCATAATATCGCAATGTACAAGGCTCGCGGGATTAGCGAACGACGGCGTCGCGAGGGAGTCGCAGGAAGCTAAAATAAACGACGCAATGGATAACGACAGGCAAAACATGAAGAAGACTTGAGAGCTGGCGAGGGTTAAGAAGTGTCGCGAGAGTGAATGTTTGTGCATCTGCGACACTTCGCGGGACATTCCCGAAAATAAAGGGTAGCTTAGCTGTTATCCACTATGTATTACCCTATATAAAGGGCTAAATGAGTCTGTAAAAAGGGAGATCTTTTTGGAATTGTTAAGCAAGTCAATAGGAGAGAGAAAGTGGAAGAGCATCTTAATTTCTAAGTGTAATTCTATTATCCTGTATAAACATTTCATGGACTCAATCAATAAATATTCTTGATCTTACATCTTTCAATGGATTAATTAAGCAAAATCGAGTAAGGGGTGTAGTGTGGGAAATCCTGCTACTACATTGAGTGTACGATTTGCATCACCCATTGTTAATTCAACTTGTGGTACGTCTACGATTGGGACCTCTTGTTCTCCTTCTAAGTGTAGCTCTTCGTCCACTTCTAACTCGTGCTCGTCCGTTGTGTTTCGCCTTGGTTGGAGTATTGTGCCTTTTCGAGTAGCTATCCCGCACCTTGGATAATTCCAATCCTTAGAAGCCAGAGATTAAGCACCTGCAAACAATTCTCGCAAACAAGTGAGAAACAAGACAAAGAACTAAAAGCAAAGATAAAAGCAGAAATTGTAAAAAGAAACTAAAAACTTAATAACTAGCCGTGTGCCTCCCCGGCAGCGGCGCCAAAATTTGATCGCTGTCGTATGCGTCAAAAAATAATTTCACTTTCCTAAAGTATGTGATAAGAAAGAGTTCGTATCCACAGAGAGGCGATTGTAGTTATTTCGTAATCAATTTCTTAAAGTAACCAATTGGGGGGATTTTTTATTTCTATTTAAACAATAAAACAAATTAAAAGCAAAGTAAATTGTAGAAAGTAATCAATGGAGAGAGATATTGGTCAAGGAATTCATCTTCAAACTTAGACATGTGCGTGCATATATGATTAGAATTACGATTTAATCTCTTGTGTTATCAAAAGCCTAGAGAATCAAGAAAGCAAGATAATCTATTAATTTCTCAAGTTCATCAACACACACATTAGGGCTGCATATGTGAATTCTACCTAAAGAATAACCTAACGCATTGCGCTAATCAAGTTCAATTCCTAGGAGCATTAAGTTTTAGAAATAGGCTAATCAATGCAATTGTCATGCGTATGCGCAAAACAATTCGGACAATGGTCAAACTCTACATATGATTACGAGAGTGTATCACTACAAACCGTAAACATATCATGCTACTTGTATTCAAGGTTATCGCTTGATGAAAAACCCTAAAATAGCTATGGACTAAGATGCAAGTTCAATTAATTGGCCACTTAACTAATCAAACACCATAATCCTATCACAATACTTCAATCATGTGATCATAAAAACCGCAGAGAATTGAACGATAAACAAGAGAGAAAACTAATACATAAAGCACACACAAGTTTTAGAAATCGGACTACATCCTTAACCAATAATAGAGAATTTAGCTACTCATAGCTATGGAGTTCATCACAAAAATATCAAAGGAATAAAGAAGAAGATGAACAAAAGCAAACCCTAGTTGTGTAACCAAAAACGGCTCTCCAAAGTCCAAGAAGAAGATATGAGATAAGATGATTTCCAAAAATTGTAGAATTCCTCTTTTTATAGCCTTTTTCTCCTTCCAAAACTAGGTTTTGTCTTCAAAGTCCATTAGATGAAAATCCACCAAGCCCACGAGAGAGAGAAACCCATGTAGAAAATATGTCCAAAAATCATCGCCGGAAATCTGGTATTATGGCCGGAAATCGGCCGGAAAAGTGCCCGGAAATCGGCTCCGGTGACCGGCAAAGTCCGCCCGGTCACCGGTTCAGTGAGTCGGATCGGTCGGGTCAACGGGTCAATTCGGTTACTGAGTTGGAACGAGTCAGCTCGGGTGAGTCAGGTGAGTTAGTTGGCTGACTAGTCTTGGCCTGAACCATTGCAGCCTTGCACAGGCCAGACGCTTGTGATGCACAATGATTGTGCTTCAGCCATGATGGCTGCTCCAAACCTCCACTCTGCCTGCATCTTACTGCCAGAATCTTAGCCACATTGTCAAGCCTGCACCTGCTCAGTCATACAGCAGTAAAAACATCTTCTTCCATGTGAAAGCACAGCGCCACTACCACCATTTTCACCAGACATCATTCATTAGCACCAGCTCTTTCCTTTCTCGCCAACTGATTCCACCAACTCTGCCATTAATAATTCCAGATCAGACCCTGTAACAATCTTGGTTGCTTGCCTGAAATCTTCAACCCCTCAGATCCATAACAGCATGACCAACACCATCCTTGCTCTTGCACCAGAACCACAATTCACCTCATCCTGCCATCACTTATAATTCCCCAGCATCAGGTCACAGCCATTATCCAGAGTTGTAGCCTCATAATCCATTGCAGCTCCACCAAGTCATACCTGTAGTTGCTCCTTCCTGACAATAGATAGCACCACCAGTCTCACAGTTCAGCCTATCAAGACCCTGCAATAACAGACTCAATACTAGACCAAAATAGCCAACACTTGCAACTCAGGTTCAACCCCCTCAACTCCTGCCAGCAATCACCAGCTCAGGCCACATCTTAACATTGTCTCAGCTCCAACCTGCAGCCCTTGCCAGAGCCTTCCATTCCCAGGCCTGCAAAATACACACAAGCACACAGCCATAACACCAGCCCAGAACCCATTAGCTCCACCTGAAATTGCACAGCAACACCACCAGAGCTCAAAGCAATACAAACTCAACATCCATTTGAATCTTATTAAGAGCATCCATTCAAAACCACCAGCAAAACAAGCATTTCATTCAGTCCCATCCATTCTGGTTTTATCAGGACCACCAACACTTCCTTCCCACCTGACCTGCTCCAGCTACCATCACTTCTTGCAAGCCCTGACACTGATTCCTGCCATTCCATGATCTTCTCTGGTTCACTTGGCCTTCAAACTCCCAGGCCAGCAACCAATACCAGCTGCAGCCATCAACAAATCCAGGCCAGTTCACAGCAGCACCTGGCTTCCATATGCTTCATCCACCTGAACCCATCTTCTCTTACTCAATCTGTAACAGCAACAGTGACAAAATCTCTCCATTCATCTCTGGCCAGACTCAAACCCTGACTCACGGATTCTTCTTGATTTTCATTTTCTTTCTCTTGAACGCAATTTCGATAGAAACCCCCATCTCCTTTGGTCATTATTAACTCTAGTTCCTCATGAATTTGCCTTCTTTGATCAGTTCATTATCATCATCGAAAACAAATTCATGCTCGCTTTCTTCATGATTCAAACGGAGAATCACATCAAACTCTTTCTCGATCCGTTCTCCATCTTTGTGGCAACTCGTTCTTCATTCGCAATTTTTCAGCTTCAATACTTCAAATCTTCATCTCAATGGCATCGAAGCTCTGAATTTTTCTCTCTTCTCTCGATCTGTAATTCATGGCAGCATCAAAACCCTACTTAAACTTAGTCATCCTCAGCAGCAATCTTTTCTCTAGCAACCTAATCTTCAACATCACCTTCTCAAAACCCGCCATGGCTGCTCTTCTCTGAAATTCATCATTCCCTATTAGCTCAAGAATACCCTAACTCAGTGCTTCAATTTCCTCTGAATTTCCTCACTCAGGTGTCGCCTCCTCTCGTCTTTAATTCAGGTGAAAAATAAAATCGAGAGAGAAAACTCTCTTCTCTGGTTTCTAGGTCGTGTAGGAAATGAGGCTGGATATAGCCACCCAGACGAGGTGGATAAGGGGTTATGGGAGTAGGGTTATATCCCGTGTCATTCACCTTGATAAGGGCTACCCATCTGGCAGCCCCTTAACATTTTCTGGCTGTCATTTAACACTCCTCCTAATAGAGTTGCCCCTTAACCTTGGGTCAGCTCCATGTATCACTCGCCTGTGAGATGACAATTTCGCCCTTTTGCTCAAATTGGGTAACTTCTCCTTCTTTTCCTCCGTGTGACTCCATTGCACCTATAAAACTCAAAAGCACGCGTAAAGTACATAATTCGCACGAAAAAATAGCAAAGAAAGCGTAACTACTAGATAGTAAATACGGTGTATTCTACACCTATCAGCAACGTATCAACGCTCTATGACGGCAATCTTCCACTGGAGCCGATACCTCAAGGGAGCAGCCTCAAGAAGATAACGATGTCCACGCGCCATATCGAGCAAGATTCGGGCGAGTCACTTTATCAGACAGTGAAAGAACCAGGCCTGTCGGTAATGAAGAGCCTCATAATGTTCGTAGGGGCATATATCTCACCAACAGGCGATACAACCTTCGACCTTCTGCAAGCAGTTACCTGGAGCACCAAGAGGAAAACTACTGAGATACAACATCCTACGCGTCCGCCAACTCCAACTCCAGTACCACATGCACGACTCCCACAATGATGAAACAACGTCCAAGATATTCCATACCTGGCTCGACAACCACTACGGACAAGCCATGTAAACCACGCTTGGGGACTGAGGCTCAGCATGAAGTTCCTTCACCGTTAGTCAAGGAATTCTTTAACATGAGAGAGATGGTCAGTCAAGAATCATGGAATTCGCAAGGGTAAATCGAACTGAAGAGGGAAACACTTCAACGCTCCCTCTAGCAGAAGCAGCTTCAATGGTCTATTCAAGAGCCGCCTCAACGCTCTCTCCGGGACCCACGTTCGCTTCAGAATCCTGCTTCAACACTCTCTCAAGGATCCACCTCAATGTTCGCACCAGAAGCCACTTTAACATCCTCTCGAGTCGTTTCAACACTCAAGCTACATCAATAATCTGCGCTCTGGTCAAGTTATCTTTGATGTACTCATTGCTCAACATACGTCTCATCCATCCTTCATGAGGACCCAGCGGAGCATGAAAAACCCTGAAGTCGATAGGAGGAGGGTTATCCTGTGGTACGGATATTTTCAAGGGCGCGATGAACAACTCATCATCAATGTTCGGCATATCTTTGAAGCTTTCAACACCTCCTGACTTGGCACCAGCATTATCCCCAGAAGACATCTCAACAGGAGTTCTTTTCTTCATTCTACAATAAAAGACAGGAGCAGTACTTGTATAAAAACGCGTGAGATGTGTAGTCACACATGACAGAACACACATTCACCTTGGAGTACACAAGGCTGGTATTGGGTCCAAACACCGGTGTTGATCAAGTCACAAGTCCGGTATTGCTCAAGCTTCAAGTCTGGTATTGGTCAAGCTTCAAGTCTGGTATTGCTCAAGCTTCAAGTCCGGTATCACTCAAGTTTCAAGTCTGGTATTGCTCAAGCTTCAAGTCTGGTATTGATCAAGTCACAAGTCCGGTATTGCTTAAGTTTCAAGACCGGTGTTGGTCAAGGGCACGAGGCTGGTATAAAGGTGACATTCAGTCAAGCATACACGATATGGGACCCACGTTCAATCAAGCATATATGGCGGGGCCATATTTATTTGCACAACACGGTTCTCTTATGTCATGGGAATCATGTTCACGAAATTCAAGCCCACGTTCGATCAAACAGGCGCAGTAGCCCCACAAACGAAGCAGGCGCAGCAGTCCGTCGATTAGGCACAACCCCGCGATCGAGCGAAGCAGGCGCAATAGCCCCTCGACCGAAGCAGACATAGCAAGGTCGACCGAAGCAGGCAAGACCGACATCATACTAGGGGAATGCTCTCCTAGATGCCTTTTGAACGTGACATACTCCAAGGACAGGATGACCCGTCTCTCCTGGTAACAACTAACTTTGTCTCATAAGTTTTATCTTTAACTGTCACCATCTCATGCCTACCACACAATAGTGTGACCATTATGTGCTAGGCAGGGGACTTAATGTTGATGGTGGATTTTCGTTTAAGGTTAAATTTGTAAAAACCAGAAAAATTATGCGCTGACATCTTGTAAAAGATAAAGCCATTTATAAGTGTTGGACACTCCCTCACTTAATTCACCAAGAATGGAGCATGTAGCAACAATCCCATTCTATGAATACATGAAATTCCTCCAGGTTGGAGCATGTGGCAACAATCCCCTTCCTGTGAATTTCATATCAGCCTTGTATTTCCAGTACTCATTATTAGTGTGGCATGACGACCGAGTGTTACTCTTACAGAGTAACACGAACCTCCAAGCACTATAATGAAACCATGTACGAAATACCCGTACAGGCTGACTCTCGGTGTGTTATACTAGCCCGATTGAGCCCCTCTCGGTGTGTTATACTAGCCCGATTGAGCATCCGGATCGACCGTATCAGTCCGGATATGATCTGATCGCAGTCATCCAACTCCATAAGCATGATTGGATGACCCCAGATCAATTCCATCACCCCCAAGCAGGTATGGAATACCCACGGCCGACCCCGCATGGTCGGTCATTGGCCTAGCTTGCCAAGAAACCGTTCATACCAAGCATTATGGACGGAAAACCCTAAATTAGGGTTTCATAAAGATATTACATGTGTCGCAAAAACAGTCTCAACCATCCATCTTCGCAGGTATAGATGGAGGGTGTAGATGTAGACTCAAAGGGCCCAGAGCATGTCAACACGGTTACCGTGGGCCCGCCTACACACTTGACCAATCGGTCAAGACCAACCACGCATGGTTCTAACAAATTCGTACGACCAAACAAGGAGTGACGCACGGCTTTGAAAATCCAAAATTAGGGTTTCAAGCCATCACGCGCGTCCATCTTCTACGGCACGAATGGAGGGTCACAGATTAGATTAAGTAGGTCCGGTCATACCAGCATGACCACCGTGGGCCCATCTACCTCCTCATGTGTTCGGCCAAGGCATACCATGCCTGGCTATCCCAAACCGTCCACCCAAACTTACGTGGTTACACTTCCCAAATTGCAAACTGATCTCGACCACTCAACTTCACCGGACGATTTGAGTGGCTTAGATCACGTTTTCATGGGATAGTCAGGTATATGTGTGAACACCAGCCTACCACCTACACGCTGGTATGATCGACCAAGACCAACCAAGATGGGTCGTCTTGAAACGCGTGCCCAAACTAGGGATGTCACGCGGTTTCCAAACCGATCTCAACCACTCGACTTTACCGGTCAAATTGAGTGGCCTAGATCGCGCCTTCATGGGACAGTGAGGTATGGACGTGCACACCGGCATGCTGTCTACACACATGCCCGGTCGGTCCTCTCCAAATCCCTTTCCATGCTCGGTTTCGACCAAGATGAAGAGTAATGCTTGCGCACCTCTTCAAAAAACCCTAATATTCATTAACGGTCATGAGATGAGTGTCTCAAAGATCATCTTATCCGTCCAACTTCACCGACTTGGTTATACAACCCCGGTCGGAGTTAATTGGTCAGTGAGGCGTCATTACCCATCACTTTACCACACCATGATGCAAGACTCGCATAAAATACACACGATACTTCACAAGTATTGACTTCCCGAATAACTTGATTATTCAATTCAACATTACATGCTATCTTTCGTGGATCCACAATCCACACATTCCAGACATCAATCATGTCACAAGGCGGGGGATACATACGGGGTATTGGTCTGGCGGTTTACAGCGTGCAGCGTGCAACGCGCCATCACAAGAATGTGTCAGGAAGTCATGGACGGTTAGATGAACAGGAGAAGTGGGCAAGACTGGTCGTGTGGCACCGACGCACAACTCCACTACTCCATCACTCCACTTCCTCCACTTCCCACGAGAGACGTGAATAAGGCTCAATGACTTGTATAAATAGGTTCTCCGCCCTATTTCAAACAACAACACAAGTCTAGACGAGACAGAAAACCAAGTGTTAATACAAAACGTATTCAAAACACCCAGAGTTTGCTTGCATCAATCACAAGCCTGCTCACCTTTTTGTTCCAAGTCATAAGCAAGCCAACACCTTCACAATCTCAACACCTTCTTCGCTTCCCTCCCTAATATCAACCCCATCTCCTTCACTTTGTGACCAAAACAAGTCTGGAACGGCCATTTCTTGGTTTAGGCCGGACTTGCACAGATTGATCTCTCGAATCTACAAGCACTCACCGCGTAGTGCATTTGTTTAAGGTTTAAATTCATTCCTCATCCACACCCCAAATTACCAAATTCTGCAGGAGTAGTTTTCACCCATAAACAGGGGAGTATTCCACCAAGACAAATTGCTTAATGCTAATTTTCCATTTTTTTCGATGTCACTCATGGACGAGCTTGTAAACCAATTTATTTTTCGATGTCACGATCTATGGTAATTTCTATTTTTACTGATGTCACTCTTGGTCGAACTTTTAAACCAATTTTTATTTATTTCGATGTCACGATCTTAGCAAGAATTTTTCGTCCAAATCTAAGTTTCCGGGGAGTATTTCCACCGAGACAAATTGCTTAATGCTAATTTTCCATTTTTACCAATGTCACTCTTGGACGAGCTTGTAAACCAATTTATATTTCTTCCAAGTTAAATTCCTTGATGTTAATTTTCCACCCAATTTTTTTATTTTTTATTGTAATATTTTTAGTGTTCATTAAGTGTTTTATATTATAATGTATTTATTTATTTTCCAAAACTATACTTGTTCACTAGCCAAGTTATCATGCTTGTACGTGGCTAAGCTAGAGGTTGAATATTAAGGTGAAAACGTGTGTCACGGTATAAAACACGAGCAAGGGAGACTAGGAGAGTACTACTCGGCTTTATCTCTGTCAAGTCTTTCTCTAAACTAAACCTAGGGTTTCAGTATCAAAAACTGAAAGTTTTAGTATCAAACCAGACAAAATGACTGCTCTAGTTGTAACCTCCTTCCGTTTTCTTCTTCTTGATGAAGACAAAGAGATCGTTGGTTATTTTGGTTATAAGGTTGTTCCTTGTTTTGGAGATGAAGAGGAGGATGATTATGATGTTGTTGACGATGAAGAAGAGGAGGACGATGAAGAAGAGGAGGACGATGAAGAGGATGATGAGTATGATTCTGAGGATGATGATGATGATGATGATTTAGATGATCCAGAACACTCCTTTTGGTTTGGGACAGCGCCTGGGGATGAAGATGAAGACGATGATATTGATGATGATGATGATGATGATTGGCCATACAAAGATGTGGTTACGATTGTCGACAGCAGCAGTGAAGAAGAAGAAGGGGATTCTAACTGATCTAGTCCTCTGTTTTCATGGTTTTGCTATGCAAGAATGGTATTCAATCACGTCTTGATCCATCATCTTTTGTTTAGTTATATATATATATATGTCTTTTTTTTGTGTTATTAGTGTATCTTATGTTTTTTTTTTTTTGATGTTTAATTAGTCTGTTTGTAAAGCTGCTTGGAAGTATACTTTTTGTGAATGTTTAATATTTACGGATGCAATATTTTGTTTAGATTCCAAGTGCATATGTTGTTTAATTTATGTCCATTGTTCATCTGTTGGAGTATCAATCTTTTGACAAAACAGAATGAACTAGTAACGTGTTTAAGGGGGCTTGGCTTAGAGATTTGGAACTGAAAAGTTAGGGTTAACCATGATTTTTTTATGGATTTGCTGTTAAAGTGATAGGATCATGAATATGATAGGGACTGTATTTTGAGTCTTGTAACAGAGTTGAAAAATAAAGCCAAATTTTTCATAAATTGCAATGCCAAATCTGACAAACTTAACCAAAAAAAAAAATCTGAATTGAGAGCACAATTGAACAGTAGGCCTTTGAATGCCACATAATTTTGCTTACACATTAATAGAATTAGCATACTAAAAATAATGTAAAAAACTTGAATTTAGTCAATGCCGAGTGCTCAGCCATAAATTTGCTCGTCTTGGTGGCTTCCCATGTTCTTATTCATTAAAATCATTATCCAAATGTTCACCATAGCTTTTCTCAAATGCCTACCAAGAAGCAAAACCCTTAGGAGGAGGATCATTTTCAACATGGATCATTTTCTTAATATGAACCAATTCCCATTCTTCATCGACAAAATCTTCTGGTATATCACCAATGCTTTCCACAAAGTCATCCCATGAAGCAAAGCCCTTCGGAGGAGGAGGATCATTATTAATAAGACCATTGGCAGGAACAACATATTTCTCATTAGAACTCATCCTCTCAATTCCTTATTTCTTTTACTTATGAACGAGGTATCTAATTTCTTATTTCTAGGATCCAAATCTAGCTAAATATAGTGTTTTTTTTTTCTTCTATACATATCTAGTATGCAAATCTAAATATAGTGTGTGGGTTATGTTTACCATGTATAACAAACGAAAATCAAGGTGATATATGGAAAGTGCGATTTTGCGGATTTTGCGAGACCGAGCAGAAAAATATTGCATTTATTAGGATTGTAGGATTAGACTACTGATTGTCAGTTCTAATTAGACGCATATAATCTTGCCGTAACCCTAAAGATATCTCTAAATATCCTGACACGTTAAGCATGCATGTCAACACTTGTTAAAATTAAAATTTTACCTTCCTTATTTAACAAAATACTCCTTCCTTATTGAATTTCAGACGCTACATTATTACTACAATCATAATTGAATTTTGCAAAATTATTATGGTGATTATGAAGTATGAACATCTCTATGTTTCAGATTTTAGGTTTATTTTTATGTTGCTGTTTTGCATTTTCTAATGCTGGTGATTGATTTTCTGCCATCTCTTCACTGGTTAATGCATGAGTTGCTTGTTTTGCATTTTCTAATGCTGGTGGTTGATTTTCAGCCATCTCTTAATCTTCTTCTCTCTGTAAATTTTCTTTATTCTTTTGGTTTGATTTAGAGTAATTGCAAGTATATCAGTTTCTCATCCTTTTTTAGAGTGGTTAGATTAACCATAAATGTCCATTTATGGCGCATGGTTAAACATCTAGTCCCTTGGCAGACCACGCGTCTTTAGTCTCAAGACGCAATTTTTCAAAATAGGCCGAGTACATCATTATTATCCTCTCCAGACTTGTATCATCTCTTAATTGCACACGGCGGTTACCTAATTTGAAGGCCATAATCAGTAACATTATGGTTCACGGGGGTTCACAAGTTTAGCTCATGTATCATGCCATGTCTCAAGTACCTGACCAAGTGACCAACAATTAAAATCAAAAAATGGTCAAACATAATAGGTCGTGTATATTCATTTAATTTTAATTAGTAAACAGATGGGCCATATCTTGTACTGCAGCATGGCTTGGCTCAGGCATCATGCCATATCTCAATACCCTGGTCCCTGACCAACGACTCAAATGAGCCACAAAAATCTACCCACTATTTCAACAGCGCCTGAGACATAACTCATTATCATTTCATCTAATTTCATTCATTTGAGCCGCACAACACTTCATCTGCAGAAAACTTCATCAACAACAATGAATCAATTGATTCTTCCGTGAAAGATCGATTCAGGCCTAGATTTAAGTTTAATCGATCTCTCATAGAAGTATTGATAGTGATTCATAATTTTGGAAATGCAAATCTTGGTCATCTTCATCTAAGGTATTTCTCATTCATTCATTTGGGGGTTTAATGATTTTACAAATTGGAGATTACACACTACTGATTTTGAATGGTACAATTTCTGATGGTGATTATGAACATCTCTATCTTTCAGATTTTAGGTTTATTATGTTGCTGTGAATTGTATCCTGTTTTTAGAATGTTTTGGTGATTACGAACATCTCAATTGCATGATTTATGCTTCCACCAAGTAGTTTTATATGTCAGTTGACAGATGATCTTAAACTCGGACATAGTATTTGGTTGTAGGATGTCATCATTGGTGAATAAAGCTTGTATTCTGTTATTAGAAGCAGCATCTCAGGAGTCTTTGTGATTTGTATTTACTGTCAGATTGTAAAATCAAATTAGGTGTGCATAAGGCTCCACCAAGTAGTGTTCATGTCAGTTATGTGCAAGTCAAATACACGCAACCAACGCAAGCCAATTTTTGTTAGTCATGTATTTGACAGAAGACTAGGTGTGAGTTTACTTGATATGCTTGACTTATTTAGTGATTCTAGATTAAGACTAGGTGTGTATATGCCTCTCCACCAAGTGAATTAGATTGCATAGAGAAACACTAAAGTGACTTGTTTTCAGTATGCATTTGTTTTCTATACATTTTAGTCTTGTACATGTTCCAGTTCTTTGATTGTAGTTTTAGTTTCTGGAATACATCCTGCATCTCCAACATTATCGACACACAATCGTTGGACAATATAAATAAACTGACTTCATCATATTGCATTTAAAAAACTTACAACCGTTCTGTTCATTCAGTCTTGAGCAACATTTAGCAGCAACACTATCATTTCATATCCACTTACATGTTCATAAACTAAAACATACCCATTTACAAGTATTTCACCATATTACCCACAAAACGTCCAAATACCAAAAAGAAAATGAAAAAAGCAAAATAAACATAACATTACCCTGCATTTTCAGTCTCCATTGCCAAAACCGAAAAAGAAACACATGATTCAGTGACTTACCATTTGCATTAGACCCCTTTCCATTTGAATTCTTCTCTGTACTTTGATGATAATATATATCTCTTAACTATTTTTTAACATTATGTCATCATTTCCATTCGAGCACTTACCCAAAAATCCACCATCTCTCTACAGAAGAATTCAAATGTCGATAAGGCTTACTCATTGTCATACCCATCACTCGGAATCAGATTCATCTTCCTCCTCAACAGACTCTTCTTCCTCCTCATCAGACCCCTCTTCTTCCTCATCAAACCCCTCTTCCTCATCAAACCCCTCTTCCTCCTCGTCTTCATCTGCATCGTCCGCTTCGGAATCGGTCTTTTGGTCCAACAATGAATCATTAATCCCAAATCTCTCATCTTGGCGAAATTCCTTAATTATCTCTTGTAGGACATAAATAGTATGTGTATCACTTCGATGATCAACAAAAACAGCAGGCTCTTCATCTTCGGAAGCATCACTGTCATGCGGCCCAGATTCTTTCTTCATTACCGCCATTTCAGCCAACCTCATCTTTTTACCCTGCACTTCCCAGAATTTTTCCTCCTCTTCTTCATCTATGAAAAAATCACGATGACGCTTCTTTGGCAAAATTTGTACCGGTTTCTCTACCGGTTTTTCAACTGGTTTCTCTTCTGCTTTGTTTTCATCCATTAAGGCATGCATATCTTCCCAGAGAGGTTGGAGTTCAATATCATATAACAAGTCACTTACTCTCTTTTGTACCTTCTCCAGATCATCCTTGGTCATCTGCCCAATCATCTGCATAGTGGATGATAACCTTTCTCGTTTTTCTTTCTCTTCCAACACTTTCAATAGTTGCTCTTCAGTCATGGGGGCTTTACCCTTTCGTCTGTGTTGATCATCATCACCAGCCATTTTGATTGATTTGATTTAGAAAAACTCAGTAAACAATAGTCTCCCTCTACAAATTTCACTCCGAAATTTTTGCTCTCTCTCTCTAACTCTTTGGTTTCCCTGTTAATCCCCTAATAAACTACTTTATCTACTCTATCAGGAACTATAAATTCTTGGAGGGTCACGTCTGTTCCCAAGATAAAGGCTTAATCAAACACGTTCCCTAGTCTAGCCCACTATGTCATAATGGCGTGATAAACCTAGGTAAAATGGCATTTTGGTTAATTAAAGTAGCTTTAATTTAATTAGGGTGGGACTTGGGTTGGGTTGACCCGCCCAACACATGCCCAACCCGAACGTTGGGCGGACATGAGCAACGTATTTCAGAACTTTGGGCAAGTTTGGGCATAAATTTTATAAACCCGAGCTAAATTTGGGCAAGCATGGACACAAATATTTCTAACCCAAGTAACCCGCCCAACCCGAAGAACTATGACATAGTCATATAAAACTATTTTTTATAATTGGTATTATTATTTATTTAGAGTAATTTTAGTATTTATCTTCAAATATAATAATGAAAATATATATTATATCTAGAGAAATTTATTCTTATGACCCTGGAAATTATGGGTCTTACACTTTTGGCCCCCAGGGTTATTTAATAAATTTTCTAATTATTCCAGTGGCCCTGGAAAATTCAAACAACTGGAAGAACACAACTAGTTTAATTACATCTAAAGAAGGACAAAGCAAACAAAATACGACTTCTAAACACCCGACAGGCTACCAGTGCCATTACAACTTTCTTTTTACAATCAAAATTCAAAGATGCACATTACTATTCTACCTGACATAAAAACTGACAAATTTCTTCAAACCCTTCAGACCTACATCCATCACAAGTTTAATACTACTGAAAATTCAAACAACTAGAAGAACACAACTAGTTTAATTATATCTAAAGAAGGACAAAGCAAACAGAATACCACTTCTAAACACTTGAAAGGATACCAGTGCCATTACAACTTTCTTTTTGCAACCAAAATTCAAAGCTGCAACATTACTAATCTACCTGACATAAAAAAGGTTAATCATAACCACTGTAACTCTCCCGGCTGCTATATTTACAATGCACCTGCTGCAAACTGAACCCCAAAAACACCTTATATTCTAAGATCTTTATCAACACCATCTATCAAACAAAAAAAGAAAAAAAGAAACCCCATTCTCCATACACTTCTTCAGCAACATAAAGTACCATCAATATCCCCACAAGTTTTCACGACGATGCACAAGAGAAATAGTAATCAAAATCACATTACTCTAGTTCTAAGGGATTTGACAGTACATATAAGGCAATCACCAAGATTCGTCGTCACTGTTGCTGCTGTAGTTTAACTCATCCTCTTCATAGTAGGCACCAGTACCATCATCATCGTCTGAAGATGTGTAGGGACCCTGGAGATCATCATCATCTGTTTCTTCTTCCTCATCTTCTTCTTCACTGCAAACCACCATCTCATCGGAAAACACAGGCTCTCCATTGAGGTCTAACCCAGGAATCTCCTCTCCGTCAGAATCCACGTTCAGGGGTTCTGACATGGTTCGAGCAAACTTACGAGGGTTTTTCTTCTTTTCGGCAAGATAGATCTTGTACATCACATCTTCAAACTCTTGCCTCTTCCTCTTCTTCCTCTCTACTTCTTTTGCTCTCTCATCTCTCTTCATCGAATCATCACTGCTCTCCTCATCTTCTACTCCTTCATAGTTCTTTTCTTCATCTTCACTATCACTTTCAGTCGCACTACGAGTTTTCCCCCATGAACACTTCCACTCTCCTCGTCGTTGAAGTTTCTCCCTGCGTCGGCGTGCATCTATGGCATCTAACTTTCTCATCCACAACTGAAATTCCTCATCATTTTCAATCCTTAATCTTTGAAATTCTTCTCTCTCTTCTTTTTCTTTCTTCTTGGTGATCTCCAGATTCATAAAAGCGATCAAACTTTCCATCTCTAAGCTTGTTAAAGCCTCAATCGCACTCTTTTCATGTTGTATGGCAGGGGAATCGGCCATTTCACTATTCCTTAACCGCCTCTCTTTCTCTGATTTCTATTTTTGGTTTAATAATCTGTTTATCTCTCTATTATCTTTATAATGATGGTGGTAGTTTAGCCATAAATGGTCGTTTATGGCATTTGGTTAAGAGTCTTGTCGCTTGGCTATTCACGCCACTTCAATGCCATGCGCAATACCATCATTAATCTACTAAACCCTATTTTCAAAGTCTAATGTCAGACTATCAAAGAGTATCTTCAACCCTTTAGATACGTACTATCATTACTCTACTAAACCCTATTTTTAGCCACTGTTGGTAAACATAATGATGGTGTTAGATCTTAATGTTAGTTTTCCATAATGCTTGGTATGGACGGTTTCTTGGCAAGCAAAGGCCAATGGTCTTGGTCTTTAATATGGAAATTTTGTGTATGCTAACATTATTAGAGTTTAAGCATTTAAAGCACTAAAATGTGGAGTCGTTGAACCAGTTTAGTTTTTTCAGAACACTAATTTTAAACATCTAAAGATTGGGAGCTTGGTGGATTGATTCGTTACCTAACTCCTTCGAGGTCATGCGTTCGAATATGGGCAATATATTTTTATTAATTTTTTCAAAACGAACTTTTAGCCACGCTATAAAACCGGCGTGTCTATAGAACGCACACTATGGACACACATATACAAGCGTGTCCAAAAAAGAACTTTTTGGCCACAGTTTGAATTTGGCGTGTCTATAAAATGTTGAGTAGTTGAACCAGTTTAGTTTTTTCAAAACACTAGTTTTAAACATCTAAAGATTGGCATCTTGGTGGATTGATTCGTTACCTAACTCCTTCGAGGTCATGCCTTCGAATATGGGCAATATCTTTTTATTAATTTTTTCAAAACAAACTTTTTATCCACGCTATAAAACCGGCGTGTCTATAGAACGCACACTATGGACACACATATACTAGCGTGTCCAAAAAAGAACTTTTTGGCCACACTTTGAATTTGGCGTGTCTATAAAATGTTGAGTAGTCGAACCAGTTTAGTTTTTTCAAAACACTTATTTTAAACATCTAAAGATTGGCAGCTTGGTGGATTGATTTGTTACCTAACTCCTTCGAGGTCATGCGTTCGAATATGGGCAATATCTTTTTATTAATTTTTTAAAAACGAATTTTTTAGCCACGCTATAAAACCGGCGTGTCTATAGAACGCACACTATGGACACACATATACTAGCGTGTCCAAAGAAGAAATTTTTGGCCACACTTTCAACTTGGCGTGTTTATATGTCCTACACTATGGACACGCATATACTGGCGTGTCTATAAATCGTACACTATGGACACGCTGGTATAGGCGTGTCCAAAGAAGAACTTTTTGTCCACACGTTGAATTTGGTGTGTCAATCAATCGTACACTAGGGACACGCACTTTAAATAGCGTGACTAACCTTTTGGACACGCCACAACTACCTAATGTGGCCATAGACTGGTCTATAAACACGCCCAATACCTAATGTGGCCATAGACTGGTCTATAAACACGCCCAATCAAAAATTTGAAGTTAACGTGACTAAACGGTTGAAATTTTGACACGCTAGTAGCCCTGGCGTGGCTGAAAGCACTTATATGAACACGCCCATTGAACATGGTACCCTATAGACACGCCAAAACCAAAAAGGCGTGACAGGGAAATTTATATTTGGCGTGGCTAAAGGCCATTTCTGTACTAGTGATTCCTTTGGCATAGCCATGGCGCCGTTTGCACAAAAGTAGCGCCATGCCGCAGCCGCATGCCACGTGCACTAATTAGGGTTTCGACATGCCAAACCCTAATTCAGGCAAATTACTACCAAAGCCAAATAGCGTTTCGCGGAGCAATGGGATTGGCGTGGCAACAGGGCCAATGTTTCCACGCCACATGTGGGTCCGACTCCACGGCGCCAAACCAAGCCTTGGCCACGCCAAGCCATAATTCTTTCACGGCGAATTCTTCCATGGTACCTTGGCCACGCCAAGCCCTAATTCTTCCACGGCGAATTCTTCCACGACGAATTCTTCCACGGCACCAAAACCTAACTTTGGCCACGGAGCCAATTTTTAGCTTTGGACATACCGCAACATCACCGGCATACCGCTATGCCACGGCTACGCCATTGGCATGCCGCTATGCCATGGCTACGCCACTAGCATGCCATTAACATGTGGCTGACGCCACTTCGCTATACAACAAGATGTGGCCATAATCAATCGCCATCCTTCTTCATGAGATGCAATCTCAGCCATCCAAGTTCGCTACTGAACTGATGGACTTATGGAAACTCTTAGGCGACCAACCGCCTAAACCCAACGACCATGGCTACGCCTGGCGCCACTTGCACCATCGTGCCACTGGCATGCACAAGTCATGCCGCAATGCCATTGCGTCATTGTCAGGCGCCAACACAAGGTAGCCACAATCAACGGCTACCCTTATTCATAAGATGCGATCTCGACCATCGAAGTTCGCCACCAAACCGGTAAGCTCGCGAAAAGTTTTAGGCGAATAGCCAAAACGAGCCTAGCATCACATGCTATTTACCTGCGGCAAGCCTCTCGATTTTAACTTGCCACACGTAGCAAAGTGCTACATGTTTTCCACGAAAACACTCGAGACATCAAAATATGTCATAAACTGGGGATGCTCATCAGGGTATTGGTCTGGAGGTTTACATCGTGCGGCGTGCAATGCGCCCGTTACAAGAAAGTGTCATGAAGTGGGATAATTATTGGTGGTGAAAAGTAACGGTGTACACAATTCATTTCCTTCATCATGGAAGCGTAATGACTGGCAGTTACACGAATTCACTTCCCTCATCATGGAAGCATAACGTCTAACAGTTGCACGTTACTCTTTTTTTCCACCACTCAATCGTTTCCACTTCCTACGAGACCAGGGTACGTTTCACTATGACTTGTATAAATAGGTCTCACCTATTTCCACCAAACAACAAGTTTTGGTCGGGAGAACAATACAACATCCATAAATCATCAGATAGCTTTTTCATCTAGCTATCCAGTTCAACTTTCTAATACAAGTCACAAAACGCCCACACTTCCAGAATCAACCATTCAACACTTTCTTCGCTTCCCTCCCTAAAACCAACCCTTCTCCTTCACTTTGTGACCGAAGCAAGCCTGGAACGGCCATTTCTTGGCTTAGGCCAGGATTATACATATTGATCTCTCGAATCAAAAGTACTCCCGTGCAATACATTTTTTAGGGTTTAGATTCGTTTCTCACCCAACACACCCAAAATTACCAAAATCAGCAGAAACGGTTTTCACCCTCAAACAATAAGACATCGACATAATCGGTTGAATGCTATGTATGGGTATAAGGTGAGGATTTCATCCTAGGAAACAATGTTTTACATGTGTTTTAAGGAATTAAGTTCATAAACTTGTTTATGAATCGAAAAGGAAATTGCCAGGCGTTATTGGGATTGTAGTTGCAGGAAATCCTACACTACACCCCTCACTAGAATATACACAATTAAGTCATTTTAAGATGAATGATTATGATTTATATTGATTGAATACTTGAATCTTTACAATATGAAATAGAAATGAGTAATAGAATTACAATAACTCTAAAACTTTCTCTCTCCTAAAGACTTGCTTAACAATTCAAAAAGAACTCTCCCCTACAACAGATTTACTCAACCCTTTATATAGGGTAGTACACAGTGGATGACAGCTAAGCTGTCCTTTATTTTCGGGAATGTCTTGTGAAATATCGCAAGTATACATGTATCGATCCTCGCGACACTCCTAAATTTTGTTGAATCTTCATATCTGTCTCATGTTTTGGTTGTCGTCATTCATTGCGTCATCTATTTTACTTCCCTGCGACTCCCTCGCAATGTCGTCATTTATTAATCTCGCGAAGTATTGATGTCGCGATATTCTGATCCTATATCTTGCCTCTTCTCATGTCTTCTCTGCGAAGGAGAGAATGTCATGAGAACCAATATTTTGAAATGCCGCAATTGTTCATCAATTGTTTATCTTTATCTGTTTCACTCCCGTACTTTTACACGAAATTTATTACAAATATTTCTTCTTTCACTCTTTTCTTGACACGTTTCTTTCAACCGTTTATTCTTGACCATTCACGTCCCATCTCGCATTAAATGCATTTGTTTTCTCGAGGATTCTTCTCTCTATATATAGTTTTCTCACCCTTCTCTTCTTCTCTTTTATTTTCCCTCTGCAACTTTTCTTCAACTTTCTTCCTCCGCAATCTGCGCTTATGCTACTGTAAATCTTCCCTT
The DNA here is from genome assembly GCA_023531295.1 of Papaver armeniacum. Classification (NCBI taxonomy): domain Eukaryota; kingdom Viridiplantae; phylum Streptophyta; class Magnoliopsida; order Ranunculales; family Papaveraceae; genus Papaver; species Papaver armeniacum. The sequence goes on from JAJJWW010019426.1 coordinate 651,337, forward strand.
CTTTCTTTCTCTTGATATTCAATTCTCTAATCATTCCCATACTCTAAAAATGGCTTCACTTGGTCGTATATATAAACCCCTTTTTAATGAAGCTCAAAAGAATTTACAAGAGAAGGGCTTCATCCTATCAACCATTCCTAATCAAGAATCTTCATCTATACTTTCTGCAAAGTTGTTTTCTGATCATCAGTGTGATGATCAGAAAATCATAATCTCGCTAGGTCAAATCCTCACAGGCCTTCCCATTCCTCTCTACAATCCCGAGATGCCTTTATTCTATGAAATTCTTGCTCATGAGAAATTCTCGCGAGCTATTTATCAACTAAGCGGTGATTGCATCCGTCTAATGCTTGAATTCGCCAACCGTGGCGCTGGTAAGGGATCTTTATATCCTGATGATGTCAAAGATCCTAGATTCGCAAGTTTAGAAATAGTCTCTGAGAAGTATACTGTAGAAAACTTTTTCGAAAATTATGAAGTAATAAATATGAGAAATGATAAATCTCGCTGGGGTGCTTGATTGAAGAGAAATGATAATATTTCCAGTGACAAGCTGCTTATGCAAGATATTGACTGGCACTCGGGCAAAAATAATGTTCCTCGGTACTCCAAAGATGAGAAGTGGTGGGTTGTTCCTCTATTTTTGAGCGGACCTTATATTGCAGGTTCTCATACACTCCCTGCGAATCTCGCAAACTATCATCCTTGGGAATTTAAGTGGACCGAGAAGGCAAAAGAGGTATACTTCCTATTTCAGGTTTGCTTTACGATATTTCCTTCCTCTTATATTTACTAGGCTTGTAAAATTTTCAGATTACCAAATTGAAAAAGAGTTATAGAAGACGTCCAAAGGCGAGTACTCTGGCGATACTCCGATCAATCACGGATGAAGTAAGAAATACTTTCTTTTGTTATTTTTAACAATATTGTTGCCTCTGTTTCTTATCTTCATTCGTGTGCGTAGGTTGTTGAAGAAATTGACATTCCCGAAGCTGCGAAGGTTAAGGGCAAGAATAAAATCACTCTTCGCAAGGATAAATCTTCTGCTCCATCTTCTAAAAAACGAAAAATCCATCCCTCTTCTCGTTCTAGTTCCCAAACCAGCGAGAGTTCTGACGAAGATGAAAATGAGGTTGATACTTCTTCTGCAAAGGAGAATCATTCGGTCGCTTCTGCTATGGCGCAATTGTCTAGTGTCTTCTCCGATTCTATGCAAGGATTGGGAGATGATCATTTATCTGCTACTTGCGAAGCTCTCGCTAATATTTGCGATGCTCCCCTGCTAGTGGATAATGATTCTTTTCGCGGAGTTTCTCGAACAATGACTCCCAGTCTCTTAAATGGACTCAGTGCTTTGGTATGTTCATATTTCTTTATTTTTCTGTAATTTTGATTATAAACCTTATCCTAACAATTTCTTTACCTTCCTTTATAGTCTGGGAGAGCTTCCTTTGTTGTTGCCTCAGACCTCGAGAAAAGACGCAGCAATCTTGAAAAGAAAAATCTTCAACTTAAAGAGAAGATCAAAGAACTAGAAATTGAAGTTGCGACATCTCGCAAGAAGGATGAGAAAATTCAACAGTTGGAAGTTGAGTCTTCTTCCCAAAAGGACAAAATATCCACTCTTCAAAGTGCTAATCAGCAACTTTATGGTATAACACCCTCCTCTTTTCTTCATTTCTACTTTACCATTTATTTTTCTTTGCCTGACTTATCATTTTCGCAGACGTTTATAATCTTTCTGACGAAGCCATCCTTCTCCATTCATTCCCTGAACCTATGGATGATGATGCTCTTCTCGCTCATCTCAATGAATCTTTAAGTAGTTCTTCAAACAAGATTAATTCTCTCTCATTAAATGAACTTCGAACCAAATTTCATCTTTTAGAAATTGAACATAGGTCTAGTTTAGGTTTAGCCAACCGATTTAAACGTTTATATCTTGACTCCCAGGAGAGTAATAATATTCTAAGGAAAAAGATTAGCAGCCTCATAGATGATAAGGATCGCATTGCTAATCAAGGTGCACAAGCATTAGCAAAATTCCAAAAAACTATTCTTGAAGTCCAAATTGAACGAGATGAATCCCTTCGCCAAAATGCCATACTTAATGAGCGAGAAAATCAAATTCGTTCACTTCTTGTCATAAATAATGATGATGAATTCGCTTGGGCTGCGAAGGTTCTAGATAATGTCAGAAATAACTTAGGTGTTTAACGTCAGTCTTCATCTTTGATCATAATGCCTTGGTTAAAGATATGATTTCTGACAGAGAAGGTTGTTTTACTATTCTTCATTATTTTTCCGCTTCTTTTTTACGAAACTGTTATTAAGCTGCTAACTCATTGTCATTTGTTCGCAGAATCTGAGAAGAGGTTTCAAACTAGAATCAAGGAACTTGAATCTGAGAAAGCACAACTTGCAAAAAACTTCTCTCTTCACAATGACAAATATTCTAAGATGAAGAAGCAACTACAAACTACTGTGGCGAATTTCAATAATGATGCTGTTTGTTTTCGCAACCAAACTATTGAAAAAATTTGCAATGAACATTCCTCTTTCTTCATATTCTTGTCTTCTCGATGAAATTCCTGAAAATATGCCTTGCTCAGATGTCTCTGATAGTGATGTAAGTGAAGAAGAGGAATCTGATAAAGAATCTGATGAAGAAGAAGAATAAGTTGAAAGATTGTTCTGTTTTCCTTTTTCTCTTCCTGTGATACTTGTACATTTATCCTTCTAACCTTCCATTTTGTAATCTCTTACTGTAAATCTATCATATGAAAATAAATAACAAGTTTTTATTCTAATCATTCCCATACTTGCCTCTGTTATTTATTTTCACACGAGAGAAATTAAGTCTATAATCTTTAAGTAATAATACTTCTTAATTTCGCAACTGCTGTTGCTGATTCTACACAAATAAGTTAAGAAATATAGTCGTATTCGCGATCTTGTTTGCTTACTCAATTTCTTGTGTTGAAATTCATCATATATGTTGAAATTCATCGTTGCGACAAAATCGCAGGACGTCGTTACATTTTCATGTAATGACCCATTGATCTTGTCTTATCATTGTTTTTGTGTGGTCTTATTTTTCCTTCCTAGTTGAAGGTCTTATTTTGCCACCCCTCATTTTGCATCAATATGACAGATCTAAATATTCTTGTGAATATAAAGTCCCATGACATTGACGTGGTGCGACAAAATCGCAAGACGTCCTTACACTTTTATGTAATGACCCATTGATCTTGTCTTATCATTTCTTTAGTATTTTTGCCTCTGCAGGATATTTCATTTGAGACAATATGACAGGCCTAAATGTTCTTGCGAATATAAAGCCCCATGACATTGCCGTCTTGTGACACTTATCAGCTCCCTAATGGAGGGTGCCGCCCTTATCATCTCCCTGGTTGCCCCTTCAAGGAGGCGTACATCGGCCATATAAGACTAGCTCATCCCATCTGGTCTTAACAACAACCAGTTGTTTTCGGAGCCTCTTATCCCTTATACCTATAGGGTTTATGGTTACGAGACTGCACCCTAAGTGGAGTTTTCTTCGGGCTGAGTGCATCATGTGCCAAGACTTGCCAAGAATGGCCGAGACACTTCAAATGTCCCAGGCACTCTTGGCTCAACCGTGTACCTCGGAGCCTTGAGAATACACTGACTCCTTGGAAGAGACCCTCGGGCGTCCAACCAGGGTATAACCTTATATATATATAGTTGGAAATCCAAGGTATCTCTCCCGGATAGGCTTTCATGGGCCCCAAATTTTCATGACTCAGTTCCGGGGCGGTGTAACCTTTTCCCTGAGCCATGTCAAGAGATACCCCCTTATATGACGCACTTTAGGTCTTACATTTGCCTCTTGCGAAATATCATTCGCGAACTAGGGTGTACGCCATAAAGGTTTGTCCCATTCACTCACTCTTTCATTTTTGTTAATTCATTCAATCATTCATTTTTGGTATTTTGTTTGCGAAGATATCGCATAATCTTGCCTTGTTTGTTGTAATCGCATTTCAATTTTTCAATCAAATTTTCATACATTCTTAATGGCGAGATTCTCGCGCATTTCTTCTTTAATTATTATTTCTTCCTCTTACTCTTGATATGCCTTTGTCATTGATTTTGATAATAATGATTATTCATTTCTTACACTTTTTGCTTCTGCTGCTCTCTGCCTCTCTTGTTTCTATAGTATCCACCATCAACCTTTCTCTTCTTTGTTCATCTTTTATATTTTGCTTCTAGCCCTTTGTTTTTGCAGCTCTTTCCTCGCAACTCTCCACATCAATCTCATAGCATTTTTGTCCTTCCATCCAGTCTCCCTTTATAACTCCAACACCGCTAGGATGAGGAAACTTTATACACTGATGATAAGTCGACGCTACACCCAGAATTTCGTGCAACCATGGCCTTCCGATCAATGCATTATAAGGGGACTCCACATCGACTACACAGAACAAAATTTCAGTTGATAATCCTTGCAAGGGTATTCTCATATGAACTTCTCCTTTAGGCTTATTCGCTGTGTATTACCCTATATAAAGGGTTGAATTATTCTGTTGTAGAGAGGGTGCTTTTTGAATTGTTAAGCAAGTCATGAGGAGAGAGAAAATCTAGAGTGATTGTAATTTCTTTAGATCAGATCTATCTATCCTTGTAAACATTTCAAGAAGATTATCAATAAAAATATATAATTATTCATCTTCAAACGTGTTAATTGAGTAAATTCTAGTGAGGGGTGTAGTGTGGGATTTCCTGCAACTACATATGCGCTAGAAACAAGGAGTGAGTAGAAGATCAACCTTGTGAATTGGAAGAATCAGGTGTAACAAGAAAGAAATTTCGAATAATTCTTAACAATTTACTAAAATTGAGAAATGGCTAGAAGAAGGAATGCATCAGAACAACCAACGATTGTAAGGAGAAGTGGGAGATTAGCTGGGGAAAGGAGAAATAAAGTAGGTGAACCATCAAGGATAAATGCAAGAGATAGAGAAGAATGTCAAATTCAACCACCAATTCAACCACCAATTCAACTACCACTGAATAGAGTAATAGATTATGATAGAGTGAGCGTGCATACATGGAGATCAGATTCTATGGAAGAAAGAGAAGAAGTGCAACAACTGATGAATAATGGACAAGAGGAGAGAAATCGAGAAGAAATGGGAGAAACGGCTCATAGAAATGAAGAAATTGTAGCATTAGAAACGTTGAGACAAACAATACATGAAGAAAGGCGTCTAGAAGCAGAAGAACGCGCAAATTTAACGAGGCAAAACCACGAATTAATGATGGAAAATAGGAGGCTGCAAAATAGAAGATCGAGAAGTAATAACAGATCAAGAATCTTCGCAGAAACATTACTGCGTAAAAACGTTAATGAAGAAAATTTGGAAAGGGAACTAAGTTTTGGCGAAGGAGGTCGTGAAGGAAGAGAAGTAGTAGAAGATCGTTATATTCCACGTCCTGAAGATCTACAGAATGGTCAAAATGACGGAAATCAAGAAAATAGGCAGCGTCAAGGGCAGAATGATCCAATTAATGAAGAAAATCAGGGAGAAGGTAGAAGAATATTGCTTGGGAGAGAAACACGAAGGAAACATAAGGAAATTGAAGATGACATTGAAAAACATTATATTGAACAAGCACGTTTATCTCGCGAGAGGGAAAGATTGAGAGCAGAAATGGAAGAACAGGAATTGGAGGAAGCAGTTCGGCAGAACAATCATGACAATCGAGAAAGAAGGCGCGAGCAAAATCGCAACAATGGAAATATTAACGAAGAATATGAAAGAGTACAAAGGAGAATTGGTAGACAACCAAGAAGAGAAAATGATAGATACAATGGTTTGCACATTCGCGAACGAGATGAAGGAGAAAGTCGCAGAGAAAGAAGAGAAGAGAATGTTGAACAAGAAAACCAAGATAGGCGTGAACGCAGAAGGATAGAAACAGAGCTAAAAAGACCAATGAATCCGAACACTGAGGTAAATGAACAAATTTTAAGAGAATTGGCGGAGATGAGAGGAATGTTGAATAGTAGAGGAGGTGGAGGAAGAAGACAGTTGGATGAGGCAATCGAGGAAGCTGCAAAAACCCCCTTTACTTTAGAGGTGCAGTTAGGTGGGATACCCCCAAAATGCAATTTACCAGCGTTAACCAGCATTTTTGATGGAACAACTTGTGCAATACAACACATCAAAGCGTATGTAAGATGTATGTTACAATGGGAAAGTCATGACGCTATATTGTGCAAATATTTCGCATCAAGTTTAACAGGAGAAGCACTGAAGTGGTTTGAAGGTTTACCAAGAAACACCATCACGTCATTCAACCATCTACAAGCTATATTCTTAGGGGCCTACATAAGTAACAACTCCTCGCGACCAGGAATTGAAGATGTATTTGGGCTAAAACAAAGGGTTGGCGAAAGTTTAAGACACCTAACTGTGAGATGGAAGACGATGTGTAGCGAGATGGCTGGAAGAGTGGATGAAAGATATCTCATTTTATCATTTATAAACGCTATTTTCGCAACCAATCTGCTATATATTCAAATTTTTAGAGTCAAGAATACAATCACGATGATTTAGAGCTGCGAGAATTGCAAGAGGAATATATTGCTTTGGAAGAAAGGCAAAATGAGGTGGAGTCATACCCGATTGCGAATACAAGTTCAAATGCTGCGAATGCGAGTTTGCTACCCAGGTTAATACACACAGTGGCGAGTACCTCGCAAGGGCAACAAGAGAAAGTGGTAGATGATGGACAGCCAAAGTTAGTTGCCATGGGAAGCCGAGATCAAGAAGAGTTTGAAAGAGAAAGAAATTACTACAACCGTGGCGGCAATAACAAAATTCAGAGACTTGATCACTCGCAAGAAACCTATGGAAGTCAAAAACAGAATTATCATGGAGGGCAGCGACGTCATAGAGTAGTATGGGAAGAAATCAAGATGCCACCACTGAATACTAGTGTGGAAAAAATCTGGGAAGCTATACTCCTGATGGAAAACATACCCGCACCATGGAACATGGGGAGTGAACCACCACAAAGTGATATAAGTCATGAATTCTGCTCTTACCACCGTTTTCATGGACATTTGACAAATGACCGCAGAAACATAAAAAGAATCATCCTTAGAATGATTGATCAAGGAAAGCTGAATCACTTTCTAAAAAGTGAAGAGAAAGTTCAACAATTGCCACCACCACCATCAAAGGGGAAAGAAACGTTCGTAATAGAAGTTGGAGCGAAAGCTAAAAATTTATTTTGTAACTCCATTGTTCACTCATATCGCACAATTGAAGATTTTCATGATAATATACTCAGTAGGGTTTTTGCGAGGGATGTTGATAATAAAGAAGTGATGAATATTGCGAAGATGTCGCAGTTAAAAGAATGGCAAATGCAGATTATTTCTTTCAACGCAGAAGAGAATCCTGAAGGCAAAGAGACGCATGACAACCCATTGGTTGTAAAATTGGAGATTAATCCAAAACCAGTAGATGGCGAAGACGATGAAGCAGAGAATTGTTGGGCGATCAATAGAATACTGATTGACACTGGAAGTTCAGTAAACATCCTCTTTTACCATACTTACAAGACTATGGGAGGAAAGGATGCAGAATTGATACCTTCAACATACAAGATATATGGTTTCAATGGCACAGCAAACAAGCCTAAAGGAGAAGTTCATATGAGAATACCTCTGCAAGGATTATCTACTGATATTCTGTTCTGTGTGGTCGATGTGGAATCCCCTTATAATGCATTGATTGGAAGGCCATGGTTGCACGACATTTTGGGAGTAGTGTCAACATATCATCAGTGTACAAAATTTCCTCATCCTAGTGGTGTTGGAATTATAAAAGGAGATTGGACAGAGGGACAAAAATGCTATGAGATCGATGTGGAGAGCTGCGAAGAGAGAGCTGAGAAAAGAAAGGGTTGGAAACAACATGCAAAAGATGAGAAAAGAAGAGAAAGATTAATGGTGGATGCCATTGATGTAAGAGGAGAAGATACATTGCGAAACAAGTGCATGAAAACAGTTGGGAATTATGATGGAAAGGAATCATTAAGATATTTGAATGATATAGAGGTAGAGAATAGCAAGAGCAAAAAGTGTAAGAAGTGAATAATCATCAAAAAGCAACAACAAAAAAATTTTCGGAGTAAGCGGAAGAAACAATAATTGAAGAAGAAATATGCGAGGATCTCGCCATTAAGAATGTATGACAATTTGATTGAAGAATTGAAAAACAAAAATGATTAAACAATGTAAGATTGTGCGATAGTTTCGCAAACAAAATGAATGATTGAATGAATTAACAAAAATGAAAGAGTGAGTGAATGGGACGAACCTTTATGGCGTACACCCTAGTTCGCGAATGACATTTCGCAAGAGGCGAATGTAAGACCTAAAGTGCGTCATATAAAGGGGCATCTCTTGACATGGCTCAGTGAAAAGGTTACACCGCTCCTGGAACCTGAGTCATGAAGATTTGGGGCCCATGAAAGCCTATCCGGGAGAGATACCTTGGATTTCCAACTATATATATAAGGTTATACCCTAGTTGGACGCCCGAGGATCTCTTCTTAGGAGTCAGTGTATGCTCAAGGCGCCGGGGTACACGGTTGAGCCAAGAGTGCCTGGGGCATTTGAAGTGTCTCGGCCATTCTTGGCAAGTCTTGGTATATCCGCACTCGGCCCGAAGAAAACTCCACTTAGGGTGCAGTCTCGTAACCATAAGCCATATAGGTATAAGGGATAAGAGGCTGCGAAAACAACTGGTTGTTGTTAAGACCGGATGGGAGGAGCTAGTCTTGTATGGCCGATGTACGCCTCCTTGAAGGGGCAACCAGGGAGAAGATAAGGGCGGCACCCTCCATTAGGGAGCTGATAAGTGTCAAAAGACGCAAATGTCATGAGGCTTTATTTTCGCAAGAGAATTTAGGCTTGTCATATTTGTGCAATGATCCTGTAGAGGCAATAATACTGACGCAAGGATAAGGCGAGATCAATGGGTTATTGCATGAAAATGCAAAAACTTCCTGCGATTTCGTCGCAAAGACGGCAATGTCATGGGATTTTACACTCGCAAGAGTATTTAAGCCTGTCATATTGTCGCAGATAAAATATCCTGCAGAGGCAAAAATACTTAACAAATGATAAGACAAGGTCAATGGGTCATTACATGAAAATGTAAAGACGTCCTGCGATTTTGTCGCAACGAGGGGTGGCGAAATAAGACCTTTAATTAGGAAGGCAAAATAAGACCACACAAAAACGATAAGGCAAGATCAATGGAGTTCTTCATTTGTGGAGACAATCTGCGATCTTGTCGCAATAACGAGCTTCAGCATAACTAAAGATATAGACATACACAAAATTGAGAAAGCAAATATGCTTACGAAAACGAATAACAGAGGCAAGTCTCTCATTTTAAAATGAATAACAGAGGCAAGTATGGGAATGAATAGGATAAAATTTTGTTATTCATTTCCATATGAGGAATTTATGCATTCATAATACTAGTTAGTCGAATTATAAAAGAGAATTGCTTGATTAATATGTGCAAATAAAGAAAACGAAGAATGAATTCACATTTGACAATCCAAGAAGATTGAAAGAGTATATATATTACAAGAAGCGAAAGAAGAAAAAGAAGTTATTTCTTTGAAGATTCTTCTTCTTGGTCAGATTCTTCAGTTTCATCATTCTTTTCGCCAGATTCTTCTGCTTCGCTAGCTTCACTATCGAGACATCCAAAAAGGCGTATCATCGTGAATATCATCGTGAAGACAAGGATATGAAATAAGAGGAATGCGGTGATCACCGCAAACCATTTCAATAATTTGATTGCGAAAACGAACAATAAAAGTATTGTTGAAATTCGCCACTGTAGCTTGCAGTTGTTTCTTCAACTTAGAATACTTGTTATTGCGAAGAGAAAGGCCTTCTGCGAGTTCCCCTTTTTCAGACTCAAGTTCTTCAATCCTTATTTGAAATCTCTTCTCGGATTCTGCAAAACATATGATAATGAATTAACAACACAATAACAGTACTACAGAGATAAAGAGCAGTAAAGTATAATAAACAACCTTCTCTGTCAGATATCATATCTTTAACCAAGGCAGTATGCTCGGCATGAAGGCTAACATCAACACCTAAATTATTCCTGGCATTATCTAGAACCTTCGCAGCCCAAGCAAACTCATCATCATTATTTATAACAAGAAGCGAACGAACTTGCTCTTCTCGCTCAATAAGTATGGCATTCTGGCGAAGAGATTCATCTCGTTCAATTTGTACTTCGAGAAGAGACTTTTGAAATGTTGCTAATGCATGTGCACCCTTATTAGCAATACGATCTTTCTCATCTATAAGGCCACTAATTTTCTTTCTTGAAAGTTCGATTTTTCTATGGGAATCAAGATACATTTGTTTAAATCGGTTGGCTAAACCTAAACTAGCTCTATGCTCAATCTCTAAGAGGCGACATTTAATTCGAAGTTCATTTAATGAAAGGGAATCAACTTTGTTCGACGAATTACTTAAAGACTCGTTGAGATGGGTGAGAAGAACATCATTATCCATGGGCTCGGGAAATGAATGGAGAAGAATGGCTTCTTCAGAGAGATTATATATGTCTGCGAAAATAATAAATCAGGCAAAGAATAATAAATTGACAAAGTAAAGATGACTTGAAGAATAAAAATTTTATACCATAAAGTTCTTTGGTTAGCGCTTTGAAGAGTAGACATCTTAGTCTTCTGAGAAGCAAATTCAGTTTCCAATTGTTGAATTCTTTCATCTTTCTTGCGAGACATCGCAATCTCAATTTCTAGTTCTCGAATCTTCTCTTTAAGTTGGAGATTCTTCTTTTCAAGGTTGTCGCGTCTTCTCTCGAGATCTGAGGCAACAACAAAGGAAGCTCTCCCAGACTATAAAGAAAAAAAAACAGAAATTGTTAAGATAAAGCTTGTAATCGAAATTACAGAGAAGCCAAGGAATATGAACATACCAAAGCAGTGAGAGCATTTAAGTGACTGGAGGTCAACGTTCGAGAAACTCCGCGAAAATATTCATTATCCTCTAATAGTGGGGCATCGCAAATTTTTGCGAGAGCTCCGCAAGTAGCAGTTAGATGATCATCTCCTAATCCTTGCATATAATCGGAGAAGACACTGGACAATTGCGCCATAGCAGAAGTTGTCGAGTGATTCTCTTTCGCAGAGGAAGTACCAACTTCATTTTCACCCTCATCAGAATTTTCGTTGGTTTGAGAACTACAATGAGAAGAGAGATGGATTTTCCGTTTTCTAGAAAGCGGAGCAGAAGACTTGTCCTTGCGAAAAGTAATTTTATCCTTGCCTTTAACCTTCGCAGCTTCAGCCTCTTCAACGTCAACCTTCGCATACGCATGAAGATAAGAAACAGAGGCAACAATATTGTTTAAAATAACAAAAGAAAATGTTTCTTACTTCATCCGTGAGCGATCGGAGTATCGCCAGGGTACTCGGCTTTGGATCTTCTTTATACTTCTTTCTCATTCTGGCGATCTAAAGTTTTTTGAAAGTTAATAAATAAAAGAGGAAGAAGATGTCGCAAGGCGAAATTGAAAAAAAAGGAAATATACCTCTTTCGTCTCCTCAGGCCACTTAAACTCCCAAGGATGATAATTCGCGAGGTGTGCAGGGAGAACATGTGAACCTGCGATGTAAGGTCCACTCAACAACAAAGGAACAACCCATCATTTCTCATCTTTGGAATGACGGGGAGTACTATTGTTGCCCGAATGCCAATCAATATCTTGCATAAGAAGCTTGTCATCGGAAATATTATCTATTCTTTTCAGTCGAGCACCCCAGCGGGATTTTTCATTTCTCATGTTTATTACTGAATAATTCGCAAAGAAATTTTCTACAGTATACTTCTCGGCAATTATCTCCAGATTTGCAAATTTAGGGTCTCTAACATTAACAGGATATAAAGATCCTTTACCAGCGCCGCGGTTTGCGAATTCAAGCATCAAACGGATGCAGTCGCCACACAACTGATAAACAGCTCGCAAGAACTTTTCATGAGCAAGGATTTCATAGAATAATGGTATCTCGGGATTATATAAAGGAATGGGAAGTCCTGCGAGGAGTTGACCTAGCGAGACTATGATTTTATGATCATCACATTGATGATCAGAAAACAGTTTTGCAGAGAGAATAGACGAAGATTTTTGATCAGGAATGGTTGACAAGATGAAACCCTTCTCTTGTAATTTATTTTGAGTATCTTCAAAAAGGGGTTTATATGTACGACCCAGTGAAGCCATTGATATAGTATGGGAATGAATGGAGAATTGAAGATTGAGAGAATTGAAGGGGAGGATTATTAGAGAGGTAAACGCAAATTGCGGAGGAAGAAAGTTAAAGGAAAGTTGCAGAGGGAAAATAAAAGAGAAAAAGAGAAGGGTAAGAAAGCTATATATAGATAAGAGAATCCTCGAGAAAACAAATGCATTTAATGCGAGATGGGACGTAAATGGTCAAGAATAAGTAGTTGAAAGAGACGTGTCAAGAAAAGAGTGGAAGAAGAAACACCTGTAATAAATTCCGTACATGAATAAAACGAGTAAAAGTGAACGATCGCGAGATAAAGATAAGCAGTTGCGGCATTTTAAAATATTGGTTCTCATGACATTCTCTTCTTCGCAGAGAAGACATGAGAAGAGGCAAGATGTAGGAGCAGAATATCGCGACATCAATATTTTGCGAGAGTAATAAACAACTACATTGCGAAGGCATCGCAGGTAAGTAATATAAATGACGCAATGGGTGACGATAGTCAAAACATGAGAAAAGTATGAAGACTTGGCGATATTTAGGAGTGTCGCAAGTAAAAATGTTTATAACACTCGCGACACTTCGCGAGTTATTCCCGAAAATAAAGGACAGCTTAGCTATCATCCACTGTGTATTACCCTATATAAAGGGTTGAATTAGTCTGTTGTAGAGAGGGTGCTTTTTGAATTGTTAAGCAAGTCATGAGGAGAGAGAAAATCTAGAGTGATTGTAATTTCTTTAGATCAGATCTATCTATCCTTGTAAACATTTCAAGAAGATTATCAATAAAAATATATAATTATTCATCTTCAAACGTGTTAATTGAGTAAATTCTAGTGAGGGGTGTAGTGTGGGATTTCCTGCAACTACATACTCCGTGGACGAAAGAGGAGAAGAACAACAATTGGTAAACAATAGACAAGAGGAGAGAGAGAGAGAAGTGATTGGAGAAATGACTCATGAAAATGAAGAAATCGCAGCATTAGAGACACTGAGACAAATAATACATGAAGAAAGGCGATTAGAAGCAGAGGAACGTGCAAATTTGACAAGACAGAATCATGAGTTGAGGATGGAAAACATGAGATTACAAAACAGAAGGTCGAGAAGCACTACAAGGTCAAGCTCAAGATCAGTTAGAGAGGAAAGAAGGAGAATTTTACCTACAGAAAATGCTGATGACGAAAACCAAGAAGAAGCGCAAAATCCAGGCATAGAACATTGCGAGAGAAGAGAAATGATGGAAGATCGTTATATCCCACGTCCCGAGATTCTTCAAAATGGGCAAAATGATGGAAATCAAGGAAATAGGCAGCGTCAGGGGCAGAATAATCCAGTTGATGAAGAAAATCAAGAAGAAGGAAGAAGGATATTGCATGGGAGAGAAGCACGGAGGAAGCAAAAAGAGATCGAAGATGAAATTGAAAGACACTATGCTGAACAAGCACGTCTAGCTTGCGAGAGAGAAAGATTGAGAGCAGAGATGGAAGAACAGGAGTTAGAAGAGGCAATTCGCCAGAATAATCATGATAATCGAGAAAGAAGGCGAGAACAAAATCGCAACCATGATAATATTAATGAAGAATATGAAAGAGTACAAAGGAGAGCTGATAGGCAACAAAGAAGAGAAAATGATAGAGGTATTGATGTGCGAATTCGCGAAAGAGACGAAGGGGAAGATCGCAGAGAAAGACGAGGAGAGAATGATGAACAAGAGAGTCAAAGCAGAAATGAACGCAGGAGAAGAGAGGCGGAACTAAAAAGACCAGTAGATTCAAGTTCTGATGTAAATGAACAAATTTTGAGAGAATTGGCGGAGATGAGAGGAATGTTAACTAATAAAAGGGGAGGAGGTAGGAGACAATTGGATGAAGCCATAGAAGAAGCTGCGAAAACTCCGTTCACACAAGAGATACAATTAGGAGGAATACCACCGAAGTGCAACTTACCTACATTAACCAGCATTTTTGATGGAACAACTTGTGCGATACAACATATCAAAGCTTATATGAGATGTATGTTACAATGGGAGAATCATGATGCTATATTGTGCAAATATTTTGCATCAAGTTTGACAGGAGAAGCTTTGAAATGGTTTGAAGGACTACCGAAGAATACAATAACATATTTCAATCACTTGCAGGCTATATTTTTAGGGGCATATATAAGTAATAATTCTTCGCGACCTGGTATTGAAGATGTATTTGGGTTAAAACAAAGGGTTGGTGAAAGTTTGAAGCATCTAACTGTGAGATGGAAGACAATGTGTAGCAAAATGGCTGGTCGTGTGGAGGAGAGATATCTCATCTTATCATTCATTAATGCTATGTTCGCGACAAATCTGTTATATATTCAAATTTTTAGAGTCAAGAATACAATCACAATAACTGAGTTGCGAGAGCTTCAGGAGGAGTATATTGCTCTAGAGGAAAAGCAAAATGATATGGAATCATACCCTGTCGCGAATATAAGTTCAGGAACTGCGAATGCAAGTTTGTTACCTAAATTGATAAACACTGTGGAGAGTACCTTGCAAGGTCAACAAGGAATGATGATACCGGATGATGGTCAGCAAAAGTTGGTAGCCATGGGAAGTCGCGATCAGGAAGAATTTGAAAGAGAAAGAAATTTCTACAACCGTGGCGGAAATAATAAAATTCAAAGGCTTGATCAGCCGCAAGAAACCTATGGAGGTCAGAGGCATAATTATCATAGAGGGCAGCGAGGTCATAGGGTAGTATGGGAAGAAATCAAGATGCCTCCACTAAACGCTAGCGTGGAGAAAATATGGGAAGCTATAATCCTGATGGAAAACATACCTGCACCATGGAACATGGGGAATGAACCACCTCCAGTGTGAAGTCATGAATTCTGTTCCTATCACCATTTTCATGGACACCTAACGAATGATTGCGGGAATAGAAAAAAAAATCATCCTCAGAATGATAGACCAAGGAAGCTAAATCATTTCTTAAAATGTGAAGAGAAGACTCAACCATTACCACCACCTCCAGAAATTCACAGAGTAAATACAACAAAAGGGAAAGAAACGTTTGTAGTAGAAGTGGGAACAAAAGCCAAAAACTTGTTCTGCAACTCTATTGTACATTCGTACAAGACAATTGAAGATTTTCATGATAATGTTCTCAGTAGGGTTTTCGCAAGAGATGCTGATAATAGAGAAGTAATGAACATCGCGAAGACATCGCCATTAAAGGAATGGCAAATGCAGATTATTTCTTTCGCCGCAGAAGAAATACCCGAAGGAGGAGAGATGCATGACAGCCCATTAGTAGTAAAATTAGAGATTAATCCAAAATCCGTTGATAATGAGGATGATGAGACGGAAAATTCATGGGCAATCAATAAAATCTTAATTGACACTGGAAGCTCTGTAAACATCCTTTTTTACCATACATACAAGACAATGGGAGGGAAAGACGAAGATCTAATACCTTCCACCTATAAGATTTATGGTTTCAATGGTACTGCCAACAAACCTAAAGGAGAAGCTCATATGCGAATATTGTTGAAAGGATTATCAACCGAAATTTTGTTTTGCATAGTCGATGTGGAATCCCCCTACAATGCGTTAATTGGGAGACCTTGGATACATGAGATTTTGGGCGTAACGTCGACTTATCACCAATGCATCAAATTTCCTCATCCCAAGGGTGTTGGAGTTATCAAAGGAGATAGGGCTGAGGGACAAAAGTGCTATGAATTTGATATGGAGTCTTGCGAGGAAAGGGTTGCTCAAAAGAAGAACTGGAAGCGGAATATCAAAGAAGAACAAAGAAGAGAAAGACTAATGGTGGACACAACAGAAGTGAGAGATGAAGATATATTGCGAAACCAATGCTTGAAGACAATTGGAAATTGCGATGGTTTCGCAAAAGGGAAGGAAATATCAGGAAATTGCGATGAACAGAGAGCAACAGGAGTAAGAAGTGTAAGAAATAAATAATTGATTTTAGAGTTGTGTAAAAAAAAAAAAAAAATATGTTTGGAGTGACAAAGACATGTCAAAAGTACAAAGAATATGACGATCGAAGAAGGAGTACGCGAAAGTCTCGCGATACATGAATATGACGAAAGTTTGGTTAAATAATTACAGCAAGATCACAGCCAATGAAGCAAGATTATGCGATAATTTCGCATAATAATGAGAAGAAATAATCAAAAATCAATGATATATACGAATGGGACGAACCTTTATGGCGTACACCCTAGTTCGCGAATGATATTTCGCGAGAGGAAAATATAAGACCTAAAGTGCGTCATATAAGGGGGTATCTCTTGAAATGGCTCAGGGAAAAGGTTACACCACCCCTGGAACCTGAGTCATGAAAATTTGGGGTCAATAAAGCCCATCCGGGAAAGATACCTTGGATTTCCAACTATATAAGGTTATACCCTGGTTGGACGACCGAGGGTCTCTTCCAAGGAGTCAGTGTATGACCAAGGCACCGAGGTACACGGTTGAGCCAAGAGTGCCTGGGGCATTTGAAGTGTCTCGGCCATTCTTGGCAAGTCTTGGCACATGCTGTGCACTCGGCCGAAGAAAACTCCACTTAGGGTGCAGTCTCGTAACCATAAGCCCTATAGGTATAAGGGATAAGAGGCTGCGAAAACAACTGGTTGTTGTTAAGACCGGATGGGAGGAGCTAGTCTTGTATGGCCGATGTACGCCTCCTTGAAGGGGCAACCAGGGAGATGATAAGGGCGGCACCCTCCATTAGGGAGCTGATAAGTGTCTTAAGACGCAAATGTCATGAGGCTCTATTTTCGCAAGAAAATTTAGGCTTGTCATATTTGTGCGATGATCCTGAAGAGGCAATAATACTAACGCGAGGTTAAGACGAGATCAATGGGTCTTTACATGAAAGTGTAAAGACGTCCTACGATTTCGTCGCAAGACGGCAATGTCATGGGGCTTTAAGTTCGAGAGAATTTTTTAGGCCTGTCATATTGTCGCAACAAAAACATCCTGCAGAGGCAACAATACTAAAGAAATGATAAGGCAAGATCAATGGGTCATTACATGAAAATGTAAAGACGTCCTGCGATTTTGTCGCAATGAGGGGTGGAAAAATAAGACCTTTAACTAGGAAGGAAGAATAAGACCACACAAGAAATTGAGTAAGCAAATAAGCTTGCAAAAATGACTATATTTCTTCATTTATTTGTGAAGAGTTAGCAACAGCAGTTGCGAAACTAAGAAGTATTATTACTTAAAGATTATCGATTTAATCTCTCATGTGAAAATAAATAACAGAGGCAAGTATGGGAATGATTAGAGTAAAAACTTGTTATTTATTTTCATATGATAGATTCTGATAAGAAGAGATTACAAAAATGGAAGGCTAGAAGGATAAATGTACAAATATCACAAGAAGAGAAAAAGGAAAATGGAGCTATCTCTCAGTTCATTCTTCTTTTTCATCAGACTCTTTATCGAACTCCTCTTCTTCGCTAGCATCACTATCAGAGACATCCAAGGAAGGCATATTTTCAGGAACCTCATCAAGAAGACAAGGATATGAAGAAAGAGGAATACTGTGGTCATCGCAAACTGTCTTAATAGTTTGATTGCAAAAACGGACAGCATCATTATTCAAATTCGCTACAGTAGTTTGTAGTTGCTTCTTCAACTTGGAATACTTGTCGTTGCGAAGAGAGAGATCCTTTGCAAGTTGTTCTTTTTCAGATTCAAGTTCTTCAATCCTTGTTTGATACCTCTTCTCAGCTTCTGCGAACGTATGATAATGGATTAGTAACTTAATAGCAATTTCACAAAAAAGAAGCGATAAAATAAAGAAGAACCATTAACAACCTTCTCAGTCAGAAATCATGTCTTTAACCAAGGCAGTATGATCAGCGTGAAGGCTAACGTTAACACCTAAGTTATTTCTGGCATTATCTAGAACTTTCGCAGCCCAAGCGAATTCATCGTCATTATTTATAAGAAGAAGAGAACGAATTTGATTCTCTCTTTCACTAAGAACAGCATTTTGACGAATAGATTCATCACGCTCAATTTGAACTTCAAGAAGAGCTTTTTGAAATTCTACTAATGCTTGAGCGCCTTGATTAGCAATGCGATCTTTATCATCTATAAGATCGCTAACTTTCTTCCTTAAAATACTAATTTTCTCTTGGGAACTAAGATGCAGGTGCTTCATCTGGTTGGCTAAACTTAAGCTAGATCTATGATCTGCTTCTAAGAGACGGAATCTGGATTGAAGTTCGTTCAAAGAAAGATGTTTGATTCTGTCATTTGAAAAGCTATTTAGAGAATTATTGAGATGGGCAAGAAGAGCATCGTTATCCATAGGCTCGGGAAATGAGTGAAGAAGAATAGCTTCTTCAGAAAGGTTATAAATGTCTGCGAAAATGATAAGTCAGATAAAGAAAAGTAAATGACAAAATAAGAATAAGAAAAGGAGAAGAATTTTATACCATAAAGTTGTTGATTAGCATTTTGAAGGCTAGATATTTTATCCTTCTGAGAAGAAGATTCAACTTCCAATTGTTTGATTTTTTCATGAAGAGCAGCAGTTTCATTTCCAAGTTCTTTATCTCTCTTGCGAAGAGAAACAGTTTCAGCCTCCAATTCTTTGTTCTTATTTTTGAGCTGAAGGTTTTTCTCTTCGAGACTGTTGCGCCTTTTCTCGAGATCTGAGGCAACAACAAAGGAAGCTCTCCCAGACTATAAAGGAAAATAAAGAAATTGTTAAGATAAGATTTATAATTGAAATCACGCAGAAATAAAGAAATATGAACATACCAAGGCACTAAGTGCATTTAAGAAACTGGGAGTCATTGTTCTGGAAACTCCACGAAAAGAATAATTATCCTTTAGCAAAGGGCGTCATGAGATATTTGCGAGAGCTTCGCAAATGGCAGAAAAAAGATCATCTCCCATTCCTTGCATAGAATCAGAGAAAACACTAGATAGTTGCGCCATTGCAGATTCAATTGAATGATTCTCCTTCGCAAAAGAAGTGTCAACATCATCATTATCTTCATCGGAGTTTTCACTGGATTGAGAACCAGAGTGAGAAAAGGAGTGCCGTTTTTTAGAAGATGGAGCAGAAGATTTATTCTTGCGAAGTGGAATTCTATTCTTTCCTTTAGCTTTCGCAATTTCAGAAATATCACCTTCTTCAACACCAACCTTCGCACACGAATGAAGATAAGAAACAGAGGCAACAATATTGTTAAAAATAAAGGAGAAAAGTATTTCTTACTTCATCCGTGATCGAATGGAGTATCGCCAAAGTACTCGCCTTTGGATTCCTTTCGTAACTTATTCTCAATTTGGTGATCTAAAAAAATTCTCAAACTTAGATATAAGAGGAAATAAAGATTGTAAAATAAGTAAAAGTTAGGAAGTATACCTCTTTTGCTTTCTCGGGCCAATTAAATACCCAAGGATGATAATTTGCGAGATTTGCAGGGAGTATATTGGAACCTGAAATGTAAGGTCCGTCCAAAAATAGCGGAAAGACACACCACTTGTCGTCTTTAGAGTAGCGAGGAACATTGTTCTTGCCAGAGTGCCAATCAATATCTAGCATGAGTATCTTTTCGCTGGGAATGTTCTCTTTTCTTTTCAAACGGGCACCCCAGCGATATTTATCATTCTTCATATTTATCACTTCATAATTTTCAAAAAAGTTTTCTACTGAATATTTTTCAGCA
The DNA here is from genome assembly GCA_023531295.1 of Papaver armeniacum. Lineage (NCBI taxonomy): Eukaryota > Viridiplantae > Streptophyta > Magnoliopsida > Ranunculales > Papaveraceae > Papaver > Papaver armeniacum. Next base: position 671,404 of record JAJJWW010019426.1, read on the forward strand.
ATTATCTCTAAGTTGGCGAATTTAGGATCTATGACGTTATCGGGATACAGAAAACCCTTACCAGCGCCACGATTGGCGAACTCAAGCTTTAAACGGATGCAATCCCCACTTAATTGGTAAATAGCTCGCGAGAATTTCTCATGAGCAAGAATTTCATAGAACAAGGGCAGTTCGGGATTGTAGAGAGGAATGGGAAGACCTGTGAGGAGTTGACCTGCGAGATTATGATTTTCTGATCATCACAATGATGATCAGTAAACAATTTTGCGGAAAGAATAGATGAAGATTCTTGATTGGGAATAGTGGACAAGGTGAAACCTTTCTCTTGTAAATTCTTTTGAGTTTCACCCAAAAGAGTTTCATATTTACGGCCGGATGGAGCCATTCTCAGAATATGGGAATGATTAGAAAGTTAAAGATCAAAAGAAAGAAGAAAAGGAAGATTTACAGTAGCAGGAACGTGAATTGCGGAGGAGAATAATTGAAGAAGAGGAAGGTGAGAAAACTATATATAGAGAAGAATTCTCGAGAAGATAAATGCATTTAATGCGAGAGGAGACGTGAATGGTCAAGAAAAAACGGTTGAAAGAGACGTGTCAAGAAAAGAGCGGAAGAAGAAACATGTGTAATAAATTTTGTGTAAAAGTACGGGATCATAACAGATAAAGACGAACCGTTGCGGCATTTCAAAAATACTAATTCTCATGACATTCTCTTCTTCGCAGAGAAGACATGAGAAGAGGCAAGATGTAGGATCAGAATATCGCAACAACAATACCTCGCGAGATCAATAAACGACGATATTTCGAAAGTGTCGCAAATGAGTAATATAAATGACGCAATGAATGACGGCAGCCAAAACACGAGAAAGACGTGAAGACTTAGCGAGATTTAGGAAACTTGCGAGTTATATATTTGAACGCCTGCGATATTTCGCAAGTCATTCCCGAAAATAAAGGACAAACTTTAGTCATGTCATCCATTGTGTAATACCCTATATAAGGAGTCGAGCAGGACTGTTGAGAGGGATCCTTTTTTCGAGTGTGAGGCAAGTCATTAAGAGAGAGAAAGTTTGAATTGATTGTAATTTCTTTAGCTCTTTTCTATTTTATCTTGTAAACATTCAAGGAATTAATCAATAAAAATCATAGTTGTTCATCTTCAATGGCTTAGTTGTGTGGATTCTTGTGAGGGGTGTAGTGTAGGATTTCCTGCAACTACACTCGTCTTTTCAATTGGTATCAGAGCAGGCAAACCCGAAAAGATCTAACAATCTGTGTTTGGCGTGATCCAGCCTATAAGTTTTGAATCAAATGGTTGATTCAGTTAACGTACCTCCAGGATTTGATGGCTCAAACTATCTATGGTGGAAAATGGCTATGCATTCTTTTCTTCAATCTCATGACTTTAACACTTGGGTTTTAGTTATTAATGGGTATGAACACCCAAAAGTACTGGTCAACAACTCAACCACTGAGTTTAGACTAAAGGAATTGAATGAATTCAGTAATGAAGAAAAATTGCTTTCGAAGCAAAATTCCTATGGACTGAACGCCATTATCCATGTTGTAACTCGAGACCTCCATCATCATGTAACCAGGTGTAAAACATCAAAGGAGGCCTGGGATATTCTTAATCTCGTATTTGAAGGGAATGCCTCTGAAAAAGAAGCTAGGCTTCAAACCCTGTCTTCTAAATGGGAAAACCTTCGTATGGATGAAGACGATACCTTTGATGAGTTTGATCAAAAACTTTCTGAAATAGTGAATGCCTTTTACGCTTTAGGAAAAACTATTTCAGACAAAGATATTGTGTGTAAAACTCTAAGGTCTTTACCAACAAGATATGAATCTAAAAAACATGCCATCATGGAAGCAAATGATCTTTCCACACTATCTAGAAGCGCTCTAGTTGGTAAATTAAAGATCTTTGACCTTGAATACCAATTCAAGAATGAACAAGGTATTACCCTTAAAGCTGTAACTAAGACTTGTTCTTCGGATACAAAAACTGAGAATTGTAGTGTTGATACGACTGCACGACAATTTAGAAAGTTATTAGGATAAAAGAAAATGAGTTTTTCTCCTTCTCAAAAATCACGGAAATGTATAGAGAATAGAGAACAAAATAATTGTAATAGCTCTAATTGTTCCAAGGATCAAGAGAACAAAGATTTTCATGCAACTGTTGAATGCACACCTAAAAAGGATACTGAAGTAACTTTAGAGTCAAAGTCACTTGAATGTGATAAAATTTGCAAAGAGAATGAAAGTCTTAAAAGGGAACTTGATATTCTATATAAGGATATTGAACGTGTAAGCAATGGTCAAACTTATCTTGAAGTCTTGGAAAAATACAAAAAACAAAAAGGTGATGATCGAGAAGCTCCAAAGCCAAAGGCACTCGACTGTGATCTTCGTGAAGAGAATGAAAGATTGAAAAAGGAACTTGATGATCTGTATGAGGATATAGAGATTATCAGCAAGGAGCGAGATTATCTTGGAGCCATGAGAAGTTACAGAGAGCAAATCGAAGAAAGTCATGATCGAGAAAGGAAACTATATACAATATTGGAGAACCCAAAGAACACCGAGGTAAGTAACTCTACCGAATCTGAAAATTTTTTAGATTATAAAGTTCAAATTGATAAAGTTAAGGTTGATCTAGATAATGCTCTCGAAAAAATAAAAATGTTGGAGAAAGAGAATATGAGTCTAAAAACGGACTTGAAAAAGTTCGATAGTAGCACAAAACAACTTGACTCGATGTTGAAGTCAACTAGAGTTCCTCGTGACACACGGGGATTGGGATACAAAGGTAAACAAACTTTGAATACTAAACAGGAAACAAAGTTTGTAAAGCCTAAAGACTCTGCTGAAGAAATTGCTTCAAAAGTTGCCACAAAAGATTGCTCTTCCATAAAAGAAAAATCTGTAGCACCTTCATCTTCAGCAAAAGACGGAAAACGTAAAATCCGTCAAACTCCAATGAAAGAGAATCCACAACAAGGTAACACTAAACCCTATGTTTCGTATGTTACCAAGCATTGCTCTTATTGTGAAAATAAAGGACACTTAGAAAGAGGATGCAGATTCCGTAAAAGGAATGAGAAAGCCCTAGATGCACGTGTTTCCGAAAAATTGGCTCAACTCAATAATGCTTCTCATGCTAAATCAGGACATCATTATCCTAAAAATGAGCAAAAGAATTATTGTAATGATAGTTCAAAGTTTGCTTATCAGGTTTCTACAAAGTTTTCTCATTATCGCTCAAACAATAAAAGGAGAGATCAGATAACTTTGTAAAGACAAGATCTGATATTCCAAATTGGAAAAAGACTAACTCTCAGAGTTTTCAACATTTCAGTTACCCTAATGTTTCCTCAAGAGATTCATCTTGGATTTCAGGAGGAGATAATAGGAAGAACAAAGCTGCTTCTGTAAAACCCATTTCTAAATGGAGTCCAAAGTCTTCTCTAAAGACAACCAGGAAGGTATCAAAAGATAGTCACAATGATGACACTCGAATGATAAGTTTCAATACTCATGACATTCAGAATATTGTGCAAAATATTCTTGATCAAATGAATGTATCTCCGTGTTATCATCGTTATATGAGATAGGTCTCATAATCGGTTACCTTATTGTGATTTTGTGACTTTTGATTTAGCGGATTTCATATCTAACTTGTTGGGTTGCTTAATCAAATAATCATAAAAGGATGATGACAATTACTCCCATATGTGAGTTACGATTAAACTATTATCAATTTATTTCTCATAAGTTGTGTATATAGTATACATATGAGTCTTTGGTATTAGCTTATTACTATTGGCACGTAATAGTTAAAACCATTTCAACCTTTCTATGGTAAAGGTTGCTTTTGTTGTTCTTATGTCTTTGCGAAAGGATGAGAAAAACAATGAGGAAAAGAGGATGCGAAATTTGAGGTAACAAACTTGTTAGTTAATCATTTTCCAGTTTAAAGAGAAGCATGATTTTATTTTGCTTTTGCTTAACAAATTTTCGGTTCAATTGATGTTTATTCCATTATGTGTGTATGGATGTATGTGTGATTCAATTGGTTCCGGTTAAGAAAAACTATTGTTATCTTGCTTTATTATGTGGTATCAATTGTTTAGGCTTACAAAATTTTGGTGCAATTGCGGTGCTTTTAATGTCTATGTTGTTTCAATTGATTCCTGTTGAGGTGAATAATTATGCAAGTTGATTTATTTGGTTTGTATGAATTATTTATGGCTTAACGAAATAAAAGGTGTACGGGATGAGTTTTTTAGTCCAATTCGATTCCGGATAAGAGAAACTAAGTTAATTTTGATCTTAGTTAGACTTATCGAAGTGAGGTTTCGGTTATTCAAGTCTAATCGAATGCCTTAACAAGAAATACCAGTTAACTAACCTAGTATTTGTCTTGTTTAAAACTGAAAGGTCTAAGTTTATGGATAATTAGAACCGGATGAGAAAAATAGAGTTATCTTTATTTTGGTCTTATCGAATTAAGCGATTGTTTTTGTACAATCGGTTTAGCAAAGGGACTAAGGTGCTTAGTTGTTTTTGGTTTGCTAAACTAAAATGGAAAAATTGTTTCGGACAATTGTTTCCTTGGTAACTGTTTGTGGGTGAAAACCTTTTCTGCTGATTTTGGTAATTTTGGGTGTGTGTAGGTGAGAAACGAATCTAAACCCTAAACAATGTACTGCACGGGAGTACTTTTGATTCGAGAGATCAATCTTTACAATCCTGGCCTAAACCAAGAAATGGCCATTCCAGGCTTGCTTCGGCCACAAAGTGAAGGATAAGGGTTGGTCTTAGGGAGGGAAGCGAAGAAAGTGTTGAGAACAGAATAGTTGATTCTGGAAGTGTGGGCGTTTTGTGACTTGTATCAGAAAGTTGAAGCGGCTAGCTAAATTTGGATGAAAAGCTATCGAGATGATTTCTGGATATTGTATTGTTCTCCTGACCAAAACCTGTTGTTTGGTGGAAATAGTTGAGACCTATTTATACAAGTAATAGTGAAACGTACCCTGGTCTCGTAGGAAGTGGAAACGATTGAGTGGTGGAAGAAAAGAGTAACGTGTAACTGTTACACGTTATGCTTCCATTATGAGGGAAGTGAATTCGTGTAACCGCCAGTCATTACGCTTCCATGATGAAGGAAATGAATTGTTTACATTGTTACTTTTCACCACCACTAATTATCCCACTTCATGACACTTTCTTGTAACGGTGCATTGCACGCCGCACGCCGTAAACCGCTGAGACCAATACCCCGATGAGCATCCCCCGAGTTTATGACATATTTTGATGTCTCGAGTGTTTTCGTGGAAAACATGTAGCACTTTGCTACGTGTGGCAAGTTAAAATCGAGAGGCTTGCCGCAGGTAAATAGCATGTGATGCTAGGTTCGTTTTGGCTAGTCGCCTAAAACTTGTCGCGAGCTTACCGAGTTGGTGGCGAACTTCGATGGCCGAGATCGCATCTTATGAATAAGGGTAGCCGTTGATTGTGGATACCTTATGTTGGCGCCTGACAATGGCGCAGTGGCATTGCGGCATGACTTGTGCATCCCATTGGCACGATGGTGCAAGTGGCTCCTGGCGTAGCCATGGTCGTTGGGTTTAGGCGGTTGGTCGCTTAAGAGTTGCCACAAGTCCATCAGTTCGGTAACGAACTTGGATGGCCATTGATTATGGCCACATATTGTTGTATAGTGAAGTGGCGTCAGCCACATGCCAATGGCATAGTCGTGGCATAGCGGTATGCCGATGATGTTGCGGTATGGCCAAAGATAAAAATTGGCTATGTGGCCAAAGTTAGGGTTTGGCGCCGTAGAAGAATTCGTCGTGGAAGAATTAGGGCTTGGCGTGGCCAAGGTGCCGTGGAAGAATTAGGGCTTCGCGTGACCAAGGTGCCGTGGAAGAATTAGGGCTTGGCGTGGCCAAGGCTTGGTTTTGGCGCCGTGGAGTCGGACCCAATGTGGCGTGGCAACATTGGCCATGTTGCCACGCCAATCCCATTGCTCCGGGAAACACTATTTTGCTTTGGTAGCAATTTACCCGAATTAGGGTTTGGCATGTCGAAACCCTAATTAGTGCATGCGGCTGCGGCTGCGGCATGACGCTACTTTTGTGCAAACTCCGCCATGGCTATGCCAAAGGAACTATGGCAAGGCCATAGTGTGGAAATGGCCATAGGAGTATGAATTTCCGTGGGTGGATATTTATGGCAGGTTGCCACGAAGTGGCATGTTTGCGAGGTAGCATGTTGTGAAGTTGGCATGTTGCGAAGTTGCCGCGGTAGAGTGGCATGTTGGCATGCCGACCAATATGTTGTTGTGGTAGGGCATGTTTGGCTTGTCAGTTTAGCAAGGTGGCGCGACAGGGTGTGTTTGGCCTTTAACGTATGGCGGCAAGTTTAGAGCAACTTGATTGGCCACAAAAGGGGGGGCGGCCAAACACAAGGCGCGACCACACTTTTGGTGAGAATGTTGCGGCTTTGGTGCGTTCTGATTGGTCGATTAGAAGTGGGTCCGACAAGCATGGGCCCAACCACAACTTTTGTGCATGTGGTGAGTTTAAAGCGACCTGATTGGTCGAGAAAAATAGGGTCGGTGCGTGGCTAATGGCGCTAGCTGGCCTAAGGCATAGCCACGCCTCTCTTTGCTGCTGCGGCTCCCTGTTTTCTTATTCTGGGCGAGGTTCTGCACCTGCAAATCCATGGAGGATTAATTACTTAGGCTTAATTTTGACAAGCAAGGTCTGGTACATTGCGCGAGGCGCGAAACCCTAACTTCTGTAAGTTAGTCAGGACGATTGATTGAGTTCTATGTGTTGACACATAATTCTTTTAAGTTCATTGCCAAAGAGCAACATGCTTTTCTGATTCGAATACCTTATGCAAAGACTCTTGGAGATTCTTGCTACTCTACTGCGAGTGAACACAAATCGTCATACCATATCAACATTAAGGGTTCAGCCGAAGAACATAGCATATAAGGCATTCAGAGGAACTTATATTAAGTGAATATACGCGAGGCGCCGAAATTTACAGAACATCTGGGATGGTTGCTAATAAAATCGAAACAACAAGTCATGAAAAAAACATCGCACCAGGAAGTATCAAAAATTTGGGAGAAATGGTTAATGCTTTCTACAGGAAATACTTCTTCGTTTCAGAACAAATCACCCTCTTTGATCTCGGAAGGATGTTTCAAAGGAGCAACGAACATCCTAACGATTATGTGAAAAGGTTCAGGGTTCATGCCTTGGATTTCCATGATCCGAACGTCACAGAGCAACAACTCGTGGACTTATGAATCAATGGAATGATCCCAGTCTATAGAGCTTTATTGGAAAATCTAAGGTTCCAGATTTTGTCAGAACTCCATGAAGCAGCCAAGAGATCAGCAACTATTGTACCTACTCTATTGGAGAGAGCTAAGACCACAAAAGCTGAAGAGCCACGGGAGACCCGAGGTAGCAGACGTTTAATCAACAAACAATACAACCTCCAACCTTCCACAAATCTTTATTATGAAGGGAGTAAACGAAAAGCCGACCCACAGCGCAAACATACTTCCTTAACCCCTTCAAAGGCGCAAAGGAAGGATGATGTGCAAGTCCTTGCTCAACACGCGGAAGCTGATCCAGAGGCACCTAACTTCCCATGTTCCATTGAGGAAGTTATTGAACTTCTAGACGCCTGGGTTCAAGACGGCGCGATCAAGCTCCCATATGTCAAGAAAGAACCAACTGAAGAAGCCATGGAAAATCCTCGTTACTGCCGCTTTCATAGGTTTGTAAACCATCCCACAAGTGATTGCAGAACTTTGAAGCGCATATTCAAAGAAAAGGTCGAAACAGGAGAACTCAACCTGGGGACTGAAGGGGTACAAAGAGATCCTCTCCCTTTCAGAACCTTCACTCCTTCTGAACCACCTGTCAAAGAAGAAGTTCAATCCTTAATTGAACATATCTGCGAATTGCAATACTTATCAAAAGCTCAGAGGGGAGACATGTTCGCTGCACTGAAACACATCGTGTCAGGAAAGTGTTTGTTGATTCGAGAAGCATTCCCTGAGCCGCCCTCAATAACAGATGAAGAAATATGCGACTGAGGACTCCTCACCACAGTCCATCTCAAGGGAAACGAGTTCAAATGAGCATTGATTGATGTCGGCACCGCTGTTAATATTATCCCTCTGAAAACTCTCAGAGCTGCTGGCATCAAATGACAAGAAGCCATTCATGCTCCAGTAACAATCACCGATCATGAAGGAACACCCAGAGATGCTTATGGACACATCACTCTCAAGCTGAACATAAACTCAGCCTGGACAGAAACAAAATTTTTCATAATTCGGGAAGATCCAGGGTATGATATGATTCTTGGACGAACATGGATTCACGTTGGAAAGGTAACACTAACCCCTTCAGTTGTACATTTGTCTATGGAAGAAACCTCTGATTCGGAAGAAAAAAAGAAAATACTTCACCATTCGAGTATCTGAAGGAGGTCAAAGCCCTGACAGAGCTAACACGAAGGCCTGGAGAATATGCAAATGCCTTCATCAAGGGATTTCGTACTCATGCAAGTCTTATTCCCCCTCATATATCCATATTATCAGTTATCAAACATGCCGCTTTGATTCAAAGGCTCTACTCCACCAACAACTTAGCAATTGCAAAATGCTATGAATGGATAACCTCTCCTCAGCAATATTTCACTAAGTGGTTAAGCTCAGAGCTCCTTCAAATTGAACATACCATCAAAAAGTTTATTGCTGAAGATATAGCTAAGCATGACAAACAATATCTCAAATAGTCTCATCTGGATGAGTGTCCATACATACCACATCCATGGAACTCCACTACATTAAGAACTCCGAATCAACAGAAGATATTCAGGGCACGCACAGTCAAGCCTAACAAATTCCAGAAAGGAGATTTGGTTCTCAAAGAAACTAAGCGTAATTCCCATTCTGCAAACAATTCCAACTGGGAAGGACCCTTCATGATCTCTAAGTCTGTTTCTGGTGGATACTACAGATTGACCAACATGGATGGCAAGGAAGGCATGACCGTAATACATGAAAATTGGCTCAAGGCTTTTGACGCATGAGGTTTTGGATATTTGGAGTATTGGGCACAACGTCCAAAATATTTGGCATTTAGAGTTTTCTTTAATTGTATTTCAATCCCTCCAAAATGTTTGCAATACTTGCATTCAGTAATTTAAATCCAGCAATTTATCAATCAAAATTCAGTCTACTTAAAGAAAATCTCTATCAAACCCAAAGAAAATCCTCAATCATCTACTTATTCAAAACCAATCGAAACCAGAAATAAAACCTCACATCTCTCAGGAGTTCAGAAGTTCAAGAGATTATGAAAAGAAATCAAAGGAAATCAGCAAAGAAAGATTTTTGTTCCTCTGCATCCTTCAAGATTTGCAAAGCCACCTTCTCCATGTTCAGCTCTTCAGTCAGTCTGGCAATTTTGTCTTCCTTCTCCATCACAGCATCATTGGGAAAGGGTATGTTATTCTCACATGAGTCCTTAATAGCATTCATCTTCTTACGAAATCACTTCACATTGAAGCCAAGTATCTCAGAATTCTCCCAGTTGAACTCCCAATCAAAGAGTACATCTGGAGTCACAGTATTTCTAGCTCTAGTGCATATATCACTTACAACACGCAATATAACACTTACTTGCATGGTTAAAGAATAAGCACGCTTTGGGTCCCTAGTAATGACGATGTGACCGAATTTCTTCCATATTTTCTCGTACAAGTCGGCATATCCAATGGGAATGCTGAATCCACCTACTAGCTCATGATACGTGAGTAAAGCATCAAATGGAGGATCAAAAACAACTCCTACACTTGGATACTCATGCAACACTATAGGTTCTCAATTACTGGGGCAGTTTCTATAATCGGGGTAACAATTTCTTCAGTATTCTCTACTGGTGTTTCGGTTTCTTCTATCACTGAAGCAGCAATAATCTGGGTTTCCGTAACTTCAGTGACAACCTTCTCATAGCCTTGAAGTTCAGGGATGGTTGTCTCTTCATCAACAACCCTAGGGCGATCCGGATTATCCTCATTGGTTTCAACATCCCCAACTTCCGTATTTGACACCTAATACGAAGATTACATGAGGTTAGAGTCGTTTAAAGCATTAAAACAAGTGAGATTATAAAATACAGCATACAATCAATACCACGTCATCAAATTTCATCATTATACACTCAAGGCACGAGCAAATGGCATGAAAGTCACAAAAATACGTTTTATGGTGATCTCGTCTAAAAAATTGTACTCTACTCTGTATTAAAAGACGAACTGGGAGCAACCTACAAGGAATCTGAGGATGGGTCATATACCATTCTCTTCGTATGGATGTCCTCTACCACGTGTCAAAATTTCATGACAATCCGATGAACGAGCAAAACGATGTGGTCGAAACATCGGGCAACATGCAATCTGAAAGTCTCCTGGAAGTTTACTGTTTCGCCTTTTTCAGGTCCTAAATGCGCTCGGAATCCAAAAAGCTTCTTTCCGAAAGCTTGGAAATTCTCTCGGTTTGAAGATACATATGCGGATCACGAAAATCTGACATCGTACGAAGATTCTATGGAACTTATGCTAAGAGGCTGAGTTCTGAATTTTCTGGTGACGTGTTTTCGGCAAAGCTTTTCATATATTCACATGGATTCTCATTCATTCACTCATAAATCAGCGATTTCATGCTTCTATGAAGAGGTTATAAGATATGTGCTTACTTGGGGGGTCCTCGAAGTGTTCAAGAAGTTGGGATTGCCCGTGTCAACATCAAGGGGATCATCATTTTCATTCGGTTCCGAATATTTGGGACTTCCTTCGCCTCTATTCTCGGGAGATGACCGAGTATTAGCACTCTCTACCTCCACGGCAACATCCACCTGGACACATTCTCAAATAATTAGCATTTTCTCATGAGGCGTTCATAATTGGCTATGAGGGAGAATACTCACTATATTTTCTTCTTCAAAGCTCAAGTCAGAGACCGTCTGCCCAGCAGCAATGAACTGAAGACCGCCAATACTTGATGGAGTAAAATCCTGCAACGGAACAACAAAAATTCATTTTCAAGATCCCAATTTTAGGATCAGAATATCGCGACATCAATACTTTGCGAGATCAATAAACGACAGCATTGCGAAAGTGTCGCAAATGAGTAATATAAATGACGCAATGAATGACGACAGCTAAAACACGAGAAAGATGTGAAGACCTAGCGAGATTTAGGAGAGTTGTGAGATTATATATTTGTACACTTGCGATATTTCGCAAGTCATTCCCGAAAATAAAGGACAGCTTAGCTGTCATCCATTGTGTAATACCCTATATAAGGAGTCGAGCAGGACTGTTGTGAGAGATCTTTTTTCGAGTGTTAGGCAAGTCATTAAGAGAGAGAAAGTTAATAGTGATTGTAATTTCTTTAGCTCTTTTCCATTTTATCTTGTAAACATTCAAGGAATTAATCAATAAAAATCATAGTTGTTCATCTTTAATGGTTTAGTTGTGTGGATTCTTGTGAGGGGTGTAGTGTAGGATTTCCTGCAACTACATATTGGCGCTAGAAATAGGGAGAGAGTAAGGATTGACATTATGATTTGAAATAATTTGGAGTAGTAGGGAAGGAATTTCATATAATTTTCAACAGTTTACCAAAATTAAGAAATGGCTAGAAGAAGAAATGCATCCGAGCAACCAACAACTGTTAGAAGGAGTAGGAGACTTGTTGGAGAAGGGAGAAATGAAATAGGAGAATCCTCAAGAATGAACATAAGAAATAATGAAGAAAATCAAATTCAATCACCAATTCAACCAGTAGCAAATAGAACTGTGGATTATGATAGAGTAAGCGTGCATACTTGGAGATCAGACTCTGTGGACGAAAGGGGAGAAGAACAACAATTGGTAAACAATGGACAAGAGGAGAGAGACCGAGAAGGGATTGGAGGAATAATTCATGGAAATGAAGAGATCGCAGCATTAGAGGCGTTGAGACAAACAATACATGAAGAAAGACGATTAGAGGCAGAGGAACGTGCAAATTTGACAAGACAGAATCATGAGTTGAGGATGGAAAACATGAGATTACAAAATAGAAGGTCGAGAAGCACTACAAGGTCAAGCTCAAGATCAGTTAGAGAGGAAAGAAGGAGAATTTTACCTACAGAAAATGCTGATGAAGAAAACCAAGAAGAAGCGCAAAATCCAGGCACAAAATATTGCGAGAGAAGAGAAATGATGGAAGATCGTTATATCCCACGTCCCGAGACTCTTCAAAATGGGCAGAATGATGGAAATCAAGGAAATAGGCAGCGTCAGGGGCGGAATAATCCAGTTGATGAAGAAAATCAAGAAGAAGGAAGAAGAATATTGCATGGGAGAGAAGCACGGAGGAAGCAAAAAGAGATTGAAGATGAAATTGAAAGACACTATCTTTGAACTAGCACGTCTAGCCTGCGAGAGGGAAAGATTAAGAACAGAAATGGAAAATCAAGAATTGGAAGAAGCAATTCGCCAGAATAATCATGATAATCGAGAAAGAAGGCGAGAACAAAATCGCAACAATGGTAATATCAATGAAGAATATGAAAGAGTACAAAGGAGAACCGATAGGCAACAAAGAAGAGAAATTGATAAATATAACGGTGTGCGAATTCGTGAAAGAAATGAAGGAGAAGATCGCAGAGAAAGACGAGAAGAGAATGATGAACAAGAAAGTCAAAGTAGACATGAACGCAGGAGAAGAGAAGCGGAACTAAAAAGACCAATGGATTCAAATTCTGGTGTAAATGAACAAATTTTGAGAGAATTGGCAGAAATGAGAGGAATGATGAACGGTAAAAGGGGAGGAGGAAAGAGACAGTTGGATGAAGCCATAGAAGAAGCTGCGAAAACTCCGTTCACACAAGAGATACAATTAGGAGGAATACCACCGAAGTGCAACTTACCTACATTAACCAGCATTTTCGATGGAACAACTTGTGCGATACAACATATCAAAGCTTATATGAGATGTATGTTACAATGGGAGAATCATGATGCTATATTGTGCAAATACTTTGCATCAAGTTTGACAGGAGAAGCTTTGAAATGGTTTGAAGGACTACCGAAGAATACAATAACATCTTTCAATCACTTGCAGGCTATATTTTTAGGGGCATATATAAGTAATAATTCCTCGCGACCTGGTATTGAAGATGTATTTGGGTTAAAACAAAGGGTTGGTGAAAGTTTGAAGCATCTAACTGTGAGATGGAAGACAATGTGTAGCGAAATGGCTAGTCGTGTGGAGGAGAGATATCTCATCTTATCATTCATTAATGCTATGTTCGCGACAAATCTGTTATATATTCAAATTTTTAGAGTCAAGAATACAATCACAATGACTGAGTTGCGAGAGCTTCAGGAGGAGTATATTGCTCTAGAAGAAAAGCAAAATAAGATGGAATCATACCCCGTCGCGAATACAAATTCAGGAGCTGCGAATGCAAGTTTGTTACCCAAATTGATAAACAAAGCTACCCGTGACCCGGATCCGAGCCCGTCTCTTCCGAGACGTTGAGATTTCTTTCTCCCTCATCCAACGGTCGCTGCTTCCACGTGCATCAAAGATTGCCGCTCCCGTGCAACACCGAGATCGCTCCAAAACCGCTTACCTCTCTCGTCCGTTCGAGATCTCTCCCGCAAGATCCAACGCTCGCTCAACCATTTCCATCTAATTTCGCCTGCACCCGCTCAATAGCGAAGTGGCCTAACCCTATACCCCTCGAGCAACTCTCCCACTCTTTCTTCCTTCTTCTCTTTCTTCTCCGACAAAATCAGAGAAAACTCTGCAACCCCATCTCTTCCCGACCTTACCTCCACCTCAACCACCATCTCCTTCCCTGACAGAGCCATCATCACCAACTCTCTGTCAGCACACCACCACCTCCGTTCCCTCTCTAGGTCTAGTTATCTTTCTTTTAGTTTCTATCAACCCTAGAAACTAAATTAAAGATATCTAAAACTAGGGTTTTTCCACAACAACCACGCATGGAGTTGCAGAGCGATTAGTGAAGAGAACGGCTACTGCAGAGTATGGGTATGAGTGTTTTCAAATTATTTTGCAATTAAATTCTATTTTCTATGGAATTAGGGTTTGCTGTTTTAGGGTTTTTCTCGCTTGTATAAATAGAGAGTGAAGAAGATGAAATAGGTTACGCTGGATTAGCCAGAGCATCCCACTTAGTATTATTTTGTTCTTTGTTGCTTTAATTTGATGTTCTAATTTAGTGTGTTAGGGTTTCAATGAAACCCTAATTCAATGTTGTGTTTAAATTCAGTTGAAGTGTTCTTGCATGCTTAATTTTATCAGATACTTTCAATTTTGGTATTACAGTATTTTACTCTCACAATGGATGTCTTGCATCCATTGTAGTTAGGTTGCCACTGTATTGTTATACCTCAGCTCAAACTTTAGAAACAAATGCTAATACCCTTGACTAGTTGTACTTAATTAGACAACTAGTACTCTAGGGTTAGTTCCTTAGTCATCCAAATTGAAGAATCACATGGAGAAACACCACGAGATAGGTGGTAGAATTGACAAACTACCCCTGTCTGCCATAGGAACAAGAAGCTTCCAATTAAGTTGACACATAACATGAGTTAGTGGTAGAAATTGACAACCCTAGCATCTTTTTAGCTCACTGTTACCTTAGTTTAGGTTTATTCCACTCAATCTTAGCCGTTTCGGCAAAAACAACCTGTTGTCACTTGTTATCATTTGAATTCAGTTAAGTAGCAAGCCATTGATCACATAAAGGGTACCACAAGTCTCTGTGGTTCGACCCGCACTTGCTCAGTCCTACAACCAAGACACCGTGCACTTGCGGTATAACCGTAGGCCGTAAATCACGTAATTTTATACACTCTTTCGGGCCTACCAAGTTTTTGGCGCCGCTGCCGGGGACTTGGCGCGTGCCTTGTGATTTTTGTTCTTGCTTAACTGATTTCCCTTTCTCCTTGTACATACCCACTTTATAGTTTTGCTTTTAGCCCTGTATTGTTAAAGTTTCTTCTCATTTTTCATTTACTCTTCTCTCTTTACTTGCATTTTTATTGCACATTCCTGGGATTGAAATTTGCTTGTTGAGCCAACAGTGCAAGTGGCAAGGCTGAGCTTAGACCAAGGAGAAACTCAAGACTCAAGGCACTTGCTTTGCTTGCCTAGCTTGTGTGCTGCTGCCCCGGCACATTTGCGCATGAGCTGTGAATGAGGTAACCTTGTTGCCTTGCCGGTGATTAACCCCGAGCTGGTTTTCATATCTTTGATAACCCGAGCCGCATATTCTAGAGTAACATGCCCTGGTGAGCCAAGTTGTGCCAAAACCCCAGCCTGAAGGTCCGTTGAGGGTGGGTCGAACTTGGAAACCCTGTTAGCCGAACCATGTTAGCTAAGTAAGTTTAAGCAATCTGTGTGATCTTGTGACAAATGATTGAGTTGTTGAGTGAGTGAGTATAATCATGTGTGGGTGAGCATAATCATTTCTATGCCTTCGTATGATCTTGTGGGTGAGCATAACCATCCGCCATGTGACTCGAATGCATGCTTAAACCCACTGAAAATCTGTGTTTTGTAGACCATGAATCTGCCCTATAGTGTTTTGTAGACCTTGAATGCATGCTTCGTGAAACTCCCTTGCTAGCCCAGTCAACCATTACATCTGTTGAGCTAGTTGCTCTGTGAAACTCCCCTTGCTAGCCCCTGCAGCTACAAGTTGAGGTACCACTGTTGAACCAAACATGGCAGCTCCCATGCATGATCTACACCGCCAATCTCCATAACCCGTGCACTGCACTGACCTGTGTGAAACCTTGAGTGAGCTTTAATCTGCCAATCTTGCTGTGCATATCCCATTTGGCAAGCCTTACCTCTGCAAGCCCCGTGAGCAAAAACCCGAGCACCTAGCCCCGAGCCAAGATAACTTGTCTTTGTGTTGTTTCTGACTGTGCTCGCCGGTGTTGTTTTACTTTAGCCCCGAGTCTGTCAACCCTGTTGTGTGAGATTGTGTTTACTCGTCCAGCCTGTACATCCGCCTGTAGAGCTTAATCTTTGAGCTGCCAAATCTGTGCACTCAAGCCGTGCATAACCCGATTAAATTTGTGAACCAAGTCGTGCAACCGACCAAGCTGTGCAAACAAAGAACAACTAGGCTGCGCACAAAGCCAAGCTGTGAACTCAGCAAGCACTTCTCTGTGCTTAAAATTGCCAAAAATTGTGTGTTAGTGAGTGGCATACAACATCGGCCCGAGTTACCTCTCTGCTGGGCTCTCGCGTAACTCAAACAAGGAGCCCACCCGGCCCGAGTTGCCAACGATAGACTAAAGCCCACTTACTGGGCTAACCATTCTCGAACTTAGAGCCCACACCCAAACTGGGTTGTGCAATAGACTAAACCCACCTAAGTTCAGCTCTTGGGCATGAGAGCCTGCAATCACTGGGCTGTGCCCTAACTCGAACCCAACCGGGTTTACACCAAAACTCAGCCCAACTCAACCCAACCTGGGCTGCCAAACTCTGTTGGGCTGTGCACACATCTGGGCTGTGCAGTTTCACAAATCCTGGGCTTTCCACATAAACCAAAGCTCCCAACAAAACCAAATGAAGCCCACATAAACCAAAGCTCCCAACAAAACCAAATGAAGCCCACATAAACCAAACTTTCCCAACAAACCAAATGAAACCCAACAAACCAAAAACCCAATAAACCAAATTAAGTCCATTACAATTGGGCTTTGAGTTCAATTTGAGAGCTAAATCATGTCGGGATATTAAGTCGCATGGGGATGGAACAAATAAATCCCTTAGAGAGCTTGCTTACGGGCATCTTTCACAAGATGAACACCCATACCATAGTGACTTTAGGGAATTTTATGGGCCTTCTCAGGGCCCTAATCTCACATACCCTAATCATTATGATCACATACATCATCCACCACAGGTTGAAAATGAACAAATTTCTCATACCCAGTCATCACTTTTAGATCATTATGAAATGCATGCTTGCACCTTATGTGGTGGCTTAGACCATCCTGCTGAGTACTGTTATATTTTGCATGCTTTTAGACAGTCTAGGGAAAACCATGATAATCCAATATACGAAGTGTCTAGAAGTGACTATTGGGACCATAATCAACCTGCACACATGCATCATTCACCACAGTGGGGAGATGAACAATTTTATACTCCCCCAACTCCTAGTTTGCAATCACTAATGGACACACTCATGGAGCAAAATGCTAGGCTTGAAATGAATGCAATGCATGACCATCCACATAGCAACATGTCTGAGCATCCCTTCTCTAGTGAACCTTTTGCACATCCATATACTGAATATGAACCTAATCTAGAGGTAAATGAGTACACTAGAAATGCTACAATTTTGAATGGGGAGATGAATTTTTGCTATGATGATGATGATGATGAATATGATATGTTAGAAGAGCATGTGCATGCTGAAAATATGATGGAATCTTTTGGTTCAGAGACGTTATGCGCCTCTTCTGTGAACCCTATGAATGATACTTCTTCTAACATTCATAAATGTGATCTTAACTATGAGCTTAGTTTTGTGAAATTCTTCAGTGAATGTGAGCATGCTTCACAACTTGTTTGTGACTTAGGAAAGGATGAATCTTCTGTTGACACTAATGTTCTTTTGGATCATAATATTATTTTTGTGTCCGATTCCCGCCCATATCACAATATGTTGCCTCCTCCGATGAATTTGATGTGGAACCCGATGAATTGCCCTGTGAAAATGACCATGATTTACCCACTCTGACCTTAGGAAAGAGTGTGACGGTGCAAATGATTTTATACATGAACACAACTTAGATGTACCTAACCTATCTCCCGAGTCACAAATTGAAACTCCTCCACCAAACCTAGGTGTAGTTTGTCACAAAATTGCAAAACCAACTTTTCGAAAATGCCTAACTTAGGCCTAGAACTTTGTGCTTCCCAAGTCCTCTTGGACTATTTTGCATCAAAGTATAACACTCTTAAGGAGCCACGGTTGGAATATGTATGTCACTGTAATTAGCAAAACTCATTTTGAGTTAGACCTTTTGCATGATGTACCTTTAAAATTGCAAGATTTTGTTCTCACAAACACACCTGTTCACAAGTTTAGGTTTGGGGGAAACTCATTCCCATTTGCAGTCTTACGTGCACTCTCATATTATATTTGTGTAAGACTGTTAATGTGTGTACATATCGTCTATTGGGTTGATCCTCAACTCTTTAGATTGTTAGTTTATGGTGAATTTTTTGTATATAATCCAAAGAGGACTTGTTAAATTTTTCTTTTCTTGATTTGGTTGAGTCTTCTTGCACATATATTATGCTAATCCGATATGATCTCCGTTGAGAATGTTGGATTTTGCCTTGACGAATGAAGCTCAACCTTGCTCTTGCCGACATCCAGAGTAATCTCTTCCCTTTTTCTCTTATCAGCATAGTTCTCTCGGTATGTGACTGTTTAAATTTTTTCCTATCTGTGACACATTGAGGACAATGTTTGATTTAGGTTTGGGGGTGCATTTGCATTTAGAGTTTTTAGTTTTATTTTGCATTTAGAGTTTTTAGTCTTTTATCTTATCTTTTATTTAAAAAAAAAAAAAAAAAAAAAAAAAAAAAAAAATCAAAAATTCAAAAATTCAAAAAAAAAATTCGAAAACTTTTTGCAAATAAAAACCTCCAACTTTTAGAGATTTTAGAGTCACTAGCATGCTTTTAGCTATGTTTACATAGAGAATCCGACCGAAATAACAAAAGTTAGAAGTCCGGAAAACGCAATCGGGTTCCTTAGTTGATTAGAGCGTTAAAGTTGGATTTAACCATACTGGGAGGGCGAATTAGGTCTGTTTAGATATTCGGTAGTAGAATTGTGATCAACCATAGTGGAGACTACCCATTTTACATCAAGCGAGGTACCGACCTTCACTCTTTGTGACTTTCTAGAAAAGCTTTTAGAGTGTGTGTCACCGTACGTCAATTCCGGGTAGGAATGGTGAGCTACCCAACTTCGCACCACTTTCAAAGACTACTTTGATCTCTTGAGTGCTAATTCCGTCAATCATGAGGGTGACGTCTAAAGATGAAAACTCCTTCTAAATATCGATTTGCAGTTAGCATCTCTCTCTCTCAATCGCAAGACCCATAGAAACACATCATCGTCAAAGAACCGGAGTGTAACTGAATATTGAAAGAAAAAAATTGATATAGTCCAAGGTTTATGTGCAACAAAACAAGGAAAAGAAAAATGAGAATTAATGAAGTTTATGAAAAATTGAGTTTATCGTTTTATTGTAACTTAGATAAAAAAAAAAAAATAAAAAAAAAAAAAAAATAAAAAATTGTTGTGTTATTATTTTCGTTTCATGTACATAAGATAAAAAAAAAAAAAAAAAAAAAAAATATTTTGTCAAGTTTTTGTAAAGTTCAGAAGATCGTCATCAACATTTGAAGACCGAAGACCGAAGATTGAAGACGTTTCTATGGTTTCTATGAGAGAGTGATACTAATTGCCGATCGGGTGAGAAGTGAGTGAGTACTCCCACCCTTGCTAATGGTTGATTTCCTTTCTTAGAGAT
The DNA here is from genome assembly GCA_023531295.1 of Papaver armeniacum. Taxonomy (NCBI): domain Eukaryota; kingdom Viridiplantae; phylum Streptophyta; class Magnoliopsida; order Ranunculales; family Papaveraceae; genus Papaver; species Papaver armeniacum. Next base: position 691,125 of record JAJJWW010019426.1, read on the forward strand.
CATCAGAAAAGATTCTTTTGTCCACACTTCGTGGAGTCTCCAGATTTTATTTCGGAAGGTTATCCTTCTTACCTACAACGTGCAGGATTTCTCTCTTTATTCCCGCTCGCACACATGAGACTAAAAAAGCGATCTTTTTGAGTGCAATTATCATAAAACCCTAATGGTGAGGCGAAGTTGAGACTTATGATCACAATCGAATCCGAATTCTTTCATATGGTAAGGTTACTTCGCTTCAAAGACTTAAGGATGAGAATGCGTTCTTCGATAGTTCTAACTTCGTTACTAGCATGCAGAAACTCTATGTCCTCGTAGCTTCTTGGAGGCTTGAGACTCTTTTACACTCTGAAGTTGGAGAAGGTTTTGTGGGTACACCTCTTGTAAACCCTCACGAGACTACAACTCGTCCACTAGGGACACCTAGGGGTTTAAAGGCTTAGTGCATACGCTAAATGCATTCGAGAGACCTGCGGCAGGGGTATAGTTAGGATTTCTTATTTTTGTTTTACTTGAGGACAAGTAAAATTCAGGTTTGGGGGTATTTGATGAGTGCCAAATAGTGCATATTTATACATCTTTTTTATTGGCATTTTACTCATCTTTTGCGCTTATAAATCAGATATTATCCCATATTCGTATTTTCTTTGTTTTCAAGAATAAATATTTGTATTAATTAATTTTGTGTTTTTAGGTAATAAATAAAGCTCGGAGAATCCGAGGAGCAAAAGAGCAAAGAATTAGAGTCGAGCATCTATGGAGTAGATGGCCAAAGCCCGCGCGAATCGATTTGCAACCCAACAAGGAAGACATGGGCTAAAGCTACCCGTGACCCGATCCGAGCCCGTCTCTTCCGAGACGTTGAGATTTCTTTCTCCTCATCCAACGGTCGCCTTCCCACGTGCATCAAAGATTGCTGCTCCCGTGCAACACCAGATCGCTCCAAAACCGCTTTACCTCTCTCGTCCGTTCAGATCTCTCCCGCAAGATCCAACGCTCGCTTCAACCATTTCCATCTAATTTCGCCGCACCCGCTCAATAGCGAAGTGGCCTAACCCTATACCCCTCGAGCAACTCTCCCACTCTTTCTTCCTTCTTCTCTTTCTTCTCCGACAAAATCAGAGAAAACTCTGCAACCCCATCTCTTCCCCGACCTTACCTCCACCTCAACCACCATCTCCTTCCCTGACAGAGCCATCATCACCAACTCTCTGTCAGCACACCACCACCTCCGTTCCCTCTCTAGGTCTAGTTATCTTTCTTTTAGTTTCTATCAACCCTAGAAACTAAATTAAAGATATCTAAAACTAGGGTTTTTCCACAACAACCACGCATGGAGTTGCGGAGCGATTAGACGAGAAGAGAACGGTACTGCAGCAGAGTATGGGTATGAGTGTTTTCAAATTATTTTGCAATTAAATTCTATTTTCTATGGAATTAGGGTTTGCTGTTTTAGGGTTTTCTCTGCTTGTATAAATAGAGAGTGAAGAAGATGAAATAGGTTACGCCTGGATTAGCCAGAGTAGTCACTTAGTATTATTTTGTTCTTTGTTGCTTTAATTTGATGTTCTAATTTAGTGTGTTAGGGTTTCAATGAAACCCTAATTCAATGTTGTGTTTAAATTCGGTTGAAGTGTTCTTGCATGCTTAATTTTATCGATACTTTCAATTTTGGTATTACGGTATTTTACTCTCACAATGGATGTCTTGCATCCATTGTAGTTAGGTTGCCACCGTATTGTTATACCTCGGCTCAAACTTTAGAAACAAATGCTAATACCCTTGACTAGTTGTACTTAATTAGACAACTAGTACTCCGAGTTAGTTCCTTAGCGTCAAATTGAAGAATCACATGGAGAAACACCACAGATAGGTGGTAGAATTGACAAACTACCCACATGCCGCCATAGGGAACAAGAAATTGATAAACAATTTTATACACTCTTTGGCGATTACCCAAAGTACCTCGCAAGGTCAACAAGGAATGATGATACCGGATGATGGTCAGCAAAAGTTGGTAGCCATGGGAAGTCGCGATCAGGAAGAATTTGAAAGAGAAATAAATTTCTACAACCGTGGCGGAAATAATAAAATTCAAAGACTTGATCAGCCGCAAGAAACCCATGGAGGTCAGAGGCATAATTATCATAGAGGGCAGCGAGGCCATAGTGTAGTATGGGAAGAAATCAAGATGCCTCCACTAAACGCTAGCGTGGAGAAAATATGGGAAGCTATAATCCTGATGGAAAACATACCTGCACCATGGAACATGGGGAATGAACCGCCTCCAGGTGATAAAAGTCATGAGTTCTGTTCCTATCACCATTTTCATGGACACCTAACGAATGATTGTAGGAATGTTAAAAGAATCATCCTCAGAATGATAGACCAAGGGAAGCTAAATCATTTCTTAAAATGTGAAGAGAAGACTCAACCATTACCAACACCTCCAGAAATTCACGAGTAAATACAACAAAAGGGAAAGAAATGTTTGTAGTAGAAGTTGGAGCGAAGGCCAAAAACTTGTTTCGCAACTCTATCGTACATTAAATACAGGACAATTGAAGATTTTCATGATAGTGTTCTCAGTAGGGTTTTCGCAAGAGATGCTGACAATAGAGAAGTAATGAACATCGCGAATACATCGCCACTAAAAGAATGGAAAACGCAGATTATTTCTTTTACCACAGAAGAGGTACCTATGGGTGGCGAGATGCATGACAGTCCATTAGTGGTAGATTGGAGATTAACCCAAAACCTGTTGATGATAAAGATGATGGGGCAGAAAATCATGGGCAATAAATAGAATCTTAATTGATACTGGAAGCTCTGTAAACATCCTTTTTTACCACACTTACAAGACTATGGGAGGGAAAGACGAAGATTTGATACCTTCAACCTATAAGATCTATGGTTTTAATGGTACTGCCAATAAACCTAAAGGAGAAATTCGTATGCGAATACCACTGAAAGGATTATCAACTGAAATCTTGTTTTGCATAGTCGATGTGGAATCTCCCTATAATGCATTAATTGGGCGACCTTGGTTACATGAGATCTTGGGTGTAGCATCGACTTACCACCAGTGCATCAAATTTCCTCATCCCAGTGGTGTTGGAGTTATAAAAGGAGATTGGGCTGAGGGACAAAAGTGCTATGAAGTTGATGTGGAATCTTACGAGGAAAGGGCTGCTCAAAAGAAGAATTGGAAACAGAACATTAAAGAAGCACAAAGAAGGGACAGACTGATGGTGGACGCAATAGAAGTGAGAGCTGAAGATACATTGCGAAACCAATGTCTGAAGACAGTTGGAAATTGCGATGGTTTCGCAAAAGGGAAGGAAATATCAGGAAATTTAAATGAAGAAGCAGAGAGCAACATAAGTAAGAAGTGTAAGAAATGAATAATTGACTTTAGATTTGAGTAAAAAAAAAAAAAATGTTTTGAAGGAAAAAGACATGTCGAAAGTACAAAGAATATGACGATTGAAGAAGGTGTACGCGAAAGTCTCGCGAGATAGAATATATGAAAATCTGGTTAAATAATTAGAGCGAGATCGCAGAAAACGAAGCAAGACTATGCGATAATTTCGCAAAGATAATGAGAAGAAATAATCAAAAATCAATGAATGATTGAAAGAATTGACAAGAATGAGTGAATGGGACGAACCTTTACGACGTACACCCTAGTTCGCGAATGATATTTCGCAAGAGGCAAATGTAAGACCTAAAGTGCGTCATATAAGGGGGTATCTCTTGACATGGCTCAGGGAAAAGAAATAATCAAAAATCAATGAATGATTGAAAGAATTGACAAGAATGAGTGAATGGGACGAACCTTTATGGCGTACACCCTAGTTCGCGAATGATATTTCGCAAGAGGCAAATGTAAGACCTAAAGTGCGTCATATAAGGGGGTATCTCTTGACATGGCTCAGGGAAAAGGTTACACCGCCCCGGAACCCGAGTCATGAAAATTTGGGGTCGATAAAGCCCATCCGGAGAGAGATACCTTGGATTTCCAACTATATAAGGTTATACCGGTTGGACGACCGAGGGTCTCTTCCAAGGAGTCGGTGTATGACCAAGGAGCCGAGGTACACGGTTGAGCCAAGAGTGTCTGGGGCATTTGAAGTGTCTCGGCCATTCTTGGCAAGTCTTGGCACATGCCGCACTCGCCCGAAGAAAACTCCACTTAGGGTGCAGTCTCGTAACCATAAGCCTTATAGGTATAAGGGATAAGAGGCTGCGAAAACAACTGGTTGTTGTTAAGACCGGATGGGAGGAGCTAGTCTTGTATGGCCGATGTACGCCTCCTTGAAGGGGCAACCAGGGAGATGATAAGGGCGGCACCCTCAATTAGGGAGCTGATAAGTGTCTTAAGACGCAAATGTCATGAGGCTCTGTTTTCGCAAGAAAATTTAGGCTTGTCATATTTGTGCGATGATCCTGAAGAGGCAATAATACTAACGCGAGGTTAAGACGAGATCAATGGGTCTTTACATGAAAGTGTAAAGACGTCCTGCGATTCCGTCGCAAGACGGCAATGTCATGGGGCTTTAAGTTCGAGAGAATTTTTTTAGGCCTGTCATATTGTCGCAACAAAAACATCTTGCAGAGGAAACAATACTAAAGAAATGATAAGGCAACATCAATGGGTCATTACATGAAAATGTAAAGACGTCATGCGATTTTGTCGCAATGAGGGGTGGCAAAATAAGACCTTTAACTAGGTGTTGATGGGTGAAAACTACTCCTGCAGAATTTGGTAATTTGGGGTGTGGATGAGGAATGAATTTAAACATTTAAACAAATGCACTGCGCGGTGAGTGCTTGTAGATTCGAAAGATCAATCTGTGCAAGTCCGGCCTAAACCAAGAAATGGCCGTTCCAGACTTGTTTCGGTCACAAAGTGAAGGAGATGGGGTTGATCTTAGGGAGGGAAGCGAAGAAGGTGTTGAGATTGTGAAGGTGTTGGCTTGCTTATGACTTGGAACAGAAAGATGAGCAAGCTTACGGTTGATGCAAGCAGTGCTCGGGTGTTTGAATACGATTTTTGTATTAACACTTGATTTTCTCGTCTCGTCTCGAACTTGTGTTGTTGTTTGAAATAGGGCGGAGAACCTATTTATACAAGTCATTGAGCCTCATTCACGTCTCTCGTGGGAAGTGGAGGAAGTGGAGTGATGGAGTAGTGGAGTTGTGCGTCGATACACGACCGTCTTGCCCACTTCTCCTGTTCATCTCTAACCGTCCATGACTTCCGACACGTTCTTGTGATGGCGCGTTGCACGCCGCACGCCGTAAACCGCCGACCAATACCCCGTATGTATCCCCCTAGTTTGTGACATGATTGATGTCTGGAATGCGGATCGTAGATCCACGAAAGATAGCATGTAATGCTGAATTGAATAAACTGCGTTATTCGTAAAGTCGATACTTGTGAAGTATCGTGTGTATTTTATGCAGTATCGCATTGTGGTGTGGTAAAGTGATGGGTAATGACTCCTCACTAACCAAATAACTCCCGACTGTGGGTTATATAACCAAGTCGGTGAAGTTGGACGGATGAGATGAGCCTTGAGACACTCATCTGCGACCGTTAATGAATATTAGGGTTTTTGAAGAGGTGCGCAAGCATCACTCTCAGCCTTGGTCGAAACCAAGCATGGGAAGGATTTTGAGAGGACCGACCATACATGCGTGTTGACGGCATGATGGTGTAGGTGCCTCGTATTCCGTTCCCTCATGAAAGCGCGATCCGGGCCACTCAATTTGACCGTCAAAGAGGAGTGGTCGAGATTGATTTTGCGATAGAAGTTTGATACCGCAAGAAGCCGCGCGCCACACTCTTTTCGGCGCGTTTTCCAAGACGACCTAACTTGGTCGGTCTTGGCCTACTGGTTTGACGTGAAGATGGTAGGCTGATGTTCACGCCTATACCTGACTATCCCATGAAAACGTGATCTAAGCCACTCAATTCGTCAGGTGAAGTTGAGCGGTCGAGATCAATTTGCAATTTGGGAAGTGTAACCACGCATGTTTGGGCGGGCGTTTTGGATTAGCCGGGCATGATATGCCTTGGCCGATTACATGAGGGGGTAGATGGGCCCACGGTGGTCATCCGGGTATGACCGGACCTGCTCGATTTGATCAGTGACCCTCCATTCGTGCCGGAGAAGATGGACGCGCGTGATGGCTTGAACCCTAATTTTGGCTTTCAAAGCCGTGCGACCATGCTCTTTCAAAGCGGACGAATGTGTTGTAACCAATCATGGTTGGTTTTGACCGATTGGTCAAGTGTGTAGGCGGTCACATGGTGATTGTGTCGACATGCTCCGGGCCCTTTGAGTCTACATCTACACCCTCCATCTATACCTGCGAAGATGGATGGTTGAGACCGTTTTGCGGCACATGTAATATGCCGCAAACCCTAATTTAGGGTTTTCCGTCCATAATGCTTGGTATGGACGGTTTCTTGGCAAGCAAAGGCCAATAGTCGACCATGCGGGGTCGGCCGTGTGTATTCCATACCGCTTTGGGGTGATGGAATTGATCCGGGGTCATCCAATCATGCTTGTGGAGTTGGATGATGCGATCGATCATATCCGGACCGATATGGTCGGTGCCGGATGCTCAATCGGGCTAGTATAACACACCGAGAGGGCTCAATCGGGCTAGTATAACACACCGAGAATCAACTAGTATAACACACCGAGGGTATTTCGTACATGGTTTCGTACATGGTTTCATAATATAGTGCTTGGAGGTTCGTGTTACTCAGAAGAGTAACACTCGGTCGTCATGCCACATGATTCGATAATGAGTTTGGAAATACAAGGCTGATATGAAATTCACAGGAAGGGATTGTTGCTACATGCTCCAACCTGGAGGAATTTCATGTATTCACATAATGGGATTGTTGCTACATGCTCCATTCTTGGTGAATTAAGTGAGGGAGTATCCAACACTTTATAAATGGCTTTATCTTTTACAAGATGTCAGCGCATGAGTTTTCCGGTTATTTACAAATTTAACCTTAAACAAAAATCCACCATCAACATTAAGTCCCCTGCCTAGCACATAATGGTTACACTATTGTGTGGTAGGCATGAGATGGTGACATACATATGTGAGAAAGACAGGATAAAGAAGTTTACCCGGAAGAGTGTTGGCCGACCGCTAGTTTCCCACGCCGTCACGCTTGTATGGAATCCCTTGGTGGGGCCGGTTTCTTTCTTTGGGTATTTGAATCGAAAGAGGAAACCAAATAAGAGAGGAATCCTTCTCCTATTGGGACTCTTCTAATTTTTGTCTATAAAAGAGACCAAGACTCCTTCCTTTTCCTCACGGAATTTTTTTTTGTTTGTCGCGCTCGTCTGCAACCTTGCTGCCGCCGTCGACCATTGTTTCCGCTGCTGTTACCGCTGCCGGAAACCGCTGCCGTCCATTGCCGGAGTTGCTCCGTCGGCCGTCCAAGGTAGGTTTCGCTCCTTTTTTTTTTTTTTTTTTTTTTTTTTAACGGTCAAACCCTAGTTTTGTTAGGTAAATACCTTTTGTAAGACATGTGCATGCTTAGCTTTTTTCACCATTTGGCTTGAATCCCGTAGACACGATTCCCATGAATAAAGAAAATCGTGTTATGATGCATGCGGATGAATGTGGGCCCGCCGTGTATGCTTAGGAACGTGGGTCTTATTCACACATGTTTGACTGAAATTTACACCAAACTTGGAACTTGTACCGGACTTGAAACCAATACCAGATCGACTTGAAAGTTATACCTAGGAGAACTTGAAATCAATACCGAAACTTGTATGATGTTTGGACCGGCCATTGTGTGAGTCGTGTCTTGCCGTGTGTGACTACACTTCTCATATGCTTTCATACAAGTTCTAACTCCTGTCTTTTATTTCATTGCGGTAGAAAAGAACTTCGTCGATATGTCTTCGAAGATAATCTTTGGTGCCAAGTCGGGAAGTGTTGATAGCTTCAAAGATATGCCGAACATCAATGATGAGTTGTTCACCTCGCCTTTTCCAAATATTAGGAAGCATCCTTCTCATAAGATAGTCTTGCTTTCCGATTCGAGAAAATATGGATGCTTTGATCCATTTTCTTCTTCCGCACTTGTGATGAGATTTTGTCTCCAAAGAAACGAATATCCGCCTTCTCCTATTGACTTCAAGATTTGCCATGCTCCACTGGGTTCTTATGAAGGATGGATGAGACGCATGTTGAGTAATAAGGGCATTAAGGACAATTTGACCAAAGCACAAATTCTTGATGCGGTCATGGCATCTGCTACCCTCGAAATTAGGAAAGACACCACGGGTTTGATTACCTTCATTTCTCGGTGGCGTATTTCCACTCACACAGCCATATCTAGATGGGGAGAGATGACTATTACTTTGGAGAGTGTAGCTGCATTAATGAACCCGCCCGTTGCCGGAAGTCTTTCTTACGAACTCTCCGATACGGAGAAGAGTAATTATGCCGCTATACTTCAAAAGGTGGCGGAATTCGACAACTGGAGAAGGAGGAGAAAAAGACACGAAATGCTTCTACACCGGGTGGGTTTCGGAGTGGTCTTCGCGAGACCCGAGTTGAATCAAGAGTTGGAAAACGAGCTCACCGATCGCGCGTTCTGTCTCTATGGCTATCCGAGATATATTTGATGACGGTTCCGGAAAGAAGACAATTAGAAGTGACCTTGTCAAAATTGCTATAAGGTCTGGCGCAGGTGAAGTTCTTCCTCTAGGTGCATTGTTCCTTGGATCGTTGTATTCTCATCCGGACGCTTTAGCAATGGATATGCATGTTTCTAACGGGTACAAGAAGGTGGAGTCGCACATTCACTTCGCTTTTCTTCAAGCGCTCTTATGGGAACACTTGAAGTTATGCTCCTACTCCTGCACCTTCACTCGTTAACTTGTACGGCGGCTCGAGAATACTCCGATGGAATAAGAAGCATCCTAAAGCCGGTGCGAAACTTGTGGAGGTATTTGACAACATTTCTTCCGTAGATTTTCGTCCATGGGGGCCGGTCCACCATTCTATTGTCCAGCCAAAGACTTTTGCTATCACTTCTGACGGTCCTGATGCTGTGTTATGCACCGATGCTAAGACCGCAAAGTCCTGGAGAACTTATTTACTTACACAACCGCATTCCGGGATATGTTCCGTCTCTATTCAATGAGGCTCTTACCGTAACTCCGTATAATATTGATGTGCCTGCTCGTCAAATGGGATTCGATCAGGGTGTCCCATTTATCCGCCCACCAGGGGTTCCGAAAGAATTTCTCCCGAATATTCTTAATGCTAATGTGTTTCTAGAACGGGTGAGCCTTCCTTTTTGGCCTATTGGGAGAAACCCAGTGGTAACCGATAAGTATAAGGAGTTTTGGAGTAGACAACTGCTGATCTTCCAGAAGTTTTCGGAGAGTGTTGTGACAGATCCCCGTGGTGAACCATCTTCTGACGTCTTGACGAAGCGTTTCCGGTTGAAGCCGCTCCCAGCCAAACGGACCAGAGCTGAGGATTGCAGTCCCCAAGTAGGAGAAAGACCTAAGAGGCAAGCATGCGGTCCGGTAGTCCTCAATTCCTCCAATATGCAGGTATTTAAATCTCTTCCGGCTCTTTTATTTCTCTAGTGTAAATTCTTCTAAAAATGATTCTTGCTTGAAATTAGGGAATTTCGAAAGAGAATGTCTTCACAAGGTTGGTGCGCATTCAAAATGAGAAGGCCGGCAATGTTGGCCTTGGCCTCGAGAAGTTCACCGACCTTCATGCCGAGAAGTCCGGCGGCATCGACCTTCATGCCGAGAAGTCCGGCGGCACCGACCTTCATGCCGAGAAATCGACCTTCATCGAGAAGTCCGCGCGCACCGACCTTCGTGCCGAGAAGTCCGGAGAAACCGCTCCTTTTTCCGACCACGACAGAGATGATGAAAGCTCGGTGGAACAAGGCGCTTCCCTTAGTGATCTTGTTGATGGGGCTGTGATGGAAATTAGCACCCAGAGTGAAAGAGAGGCGGCAACTGCTGTAGTTGGGGCGGCTCCCCTTGAAATTCGTCCTGAACAGGCTCCGGTCAATATGGCCATTGTGGTGACTCCTTCTGAAAAGCCCCCTGCACCTGACAGGGTTCCCGCGGTTGGTGAATTACCGGTGATGCAGCCTGGGGCTTTGTTCGATCCCCCTTTTGCTATCCCTTATCCAGGCCATGTGTTGGTTGGTGGATTCAGCATGTCGGTTCAATTTGAAGAGTTGTACACGGCAATATGGGAGAAACACGGACATATTGCTACCACCACGAAGCTCAAGAGTCGTCTTGCATTGGTCAACCGCGTCCAAGAAGCTTTAGTTTCTATCCAGGGGATGAGCGCTGCGACCGGGGTGGAACAGATTTCAAGAGGTGATTGAAGATTGGAGGTGCCATCTCGGACGTGTTTGCGCAGCATGCCTTCAATGCTCCTTGGTTCTTCAAAGGGTTCTCCGAGATTCGGGAGCTCCGAAACTACATGATGAAGTCCCTTCCGCGGACCGTGTTGCTCGCCGGGAAGAAGAGGTTGAGAGGTTGTCTAAAGAATCGGAGTCAAGAGGCCGTGCTTCAAAGGATGAAAGTCTCTCTTTGCCCGAGAAGGATGAGTTGTTGCTTAAAGACTTTCCTTGAAGTATTCGTGCTATATACTTGGCGTTTTCTCTTATATGCTTTTCTTTTTTGAGTGATAGTGAGGATTTTCTTTGACTTAGGTTTTGGATTAATAGGTAATTGAATTGGCTTATTTTGGGATAGTTTTGTGAACAACCCTTTTGAAAGAGATTATGTTAAATGAGATTTGCATCTTGGTCATGAATGATTGCACATATTACATGAAATTGCAAATTTTATGTAAAAGGGAGGTACAAATGGAAACAAACATGGCGTTTGATCACTGAGCCTCTTTCTCCACGTGCGGGATGCTAAGTCCCCAGTGAATTCTAAACTATCTTTCTTGTAAAGTTGTTGAGTAAAACTTACTTGCCTTTTGAAGCCTCACTTATATCAAACCGGAGTAGTCTCTCTAAGAAAATCCTCGCAAGCTATCTCTCCGAACCAAGCTTCTCCCGAACAATGCACTTCAAAGCGTTGCATTCACCGGTGGGGTGATGAAGGAACCGGTGGTGGTAATGACAGTACCTCGGGTCCATTACTTCTTGATCGCAGGCGGACGCCATACTGTGGGTAGATCCACCTCTCCATTTCGCACCCACGTCTCAGCAGCTCCGAATCTTCTTCATTGGGAAGGGGAAATGTAAGTACCTTGAGTCTAGCTTTTCTGCGTTAGCGGCGTTGCAATGTCTCTGCGTGGCTTTGATGTGGAAGGAGATGAAGTTGGAAGACTTGTGAGTGTCATCATATCTCATGGATCGCTTGCCTAGGTAAAGGGATGTGGAAGGTGTCGTAATGTCACCGCCGAGTGACCGGATTGAACGCTCCCATCCCTCGTATTCAGGCATTTCTTGATTGATTTCTCCTTCCTCAAGCGTTTCTCCGTTGGTTGGGAGGCCGACGTGGATTGGACAGGTCTTAGGGCTTCGACAAGAGTTTTGAGGTATAAATCCTCTAGCAAGGCTCCATAGGCTGTAGGTTCCCCTTCTTTATCTGGCAGACATTGTAGTATTCCGGATAAGTCTCTTTTCCGTGGAGTTGCGTCGGGTCTCCGTTGTTGACCGGACAATGTTGTTCATCTTCCCTGAGTCTCCTGCGGTTGCGCGCCCTTTTTGCTTCTCCACCGGTAAAGGTGTGACTCCTGGTTAAAGATTCATCATTTCTTGCGCTGCTTGAGTGGATGCCTGTCGACGCTTCTTGTAATTGTGCCGCTATGTCACTCAAAAGGCGAAATGTCTCGCTCTGCCTTCTAGTGATACCGGCTTGATTCGCCAAGACATCCTCCAACATTCCATCTATGCTTCCCATGATACCTGAGCCACCCGTGGTTTAGGATACATTGTGAGATGGAAACCGAAAAATTGAGAATTCAATTTTTTGTGCAACCGATAGATCAATCTCCCACTGTGGTCGCCAATTGTTGATGGGTGAAAACTACTCCTGCAGAATTTGGTAATTTGGGGTGTGGATGAGGAATGAATTTAAACCTTTAAACAAATGCACTCGCGCGGTGAGTGCTTGTAGATTCGAGAGATCAATCTGTGCAAGTCCGGCCTAAACCAAGAAATGGCCGTTCCAGACTTGTTTCGCTCACAAAGTGAAGGAGATGGGGTTGATCTTAGGGAGGGAAGCGAAGAAGGTGTTGAGATTGTGAAGGTGTTGGCTTGCTTATGACTTGGAACAGAAAGATGAGCAGGCTTGCGGTTGATGCAAGCGTGCTGGGTGTTTGAATACGATTTTTGTTTTAACACTTGATTTTCTGTCTAAATCCGAACTTGTGTTGTTGTTTGAAATAGGGCGGAGAACCTATTTATACAAGTCATTGAGCCTCATTCACGTCTCTCGTGGGAAGTGGAGGAAGTGGAGTGATGGAGTAGTGGAGTTGTGCGTTGGCGATACACGACCAGTCTTGCCCACTTCTCCTGTTCATCTCTAACCGTCCATGACTTCCCGACACGTTCTTGTGATGGCGCGTTGCACGCCGCACGCCGTAAACCGCCAGACCAATACCCCAAGTATGTATCCCCCGATTTGTGACATGATTGATGTCCTGGAAATGCGGATCGTGGATCCACGAAAGATAGCATGTAATCTTGAATTGAATAACTGCGTTATTCGAAAGTCGATACTTGTGAAGTATCGTGTGTATTTTATGCGTGTATCGCATTGTGGTGTGGTAAAGTGATGGGTAATGACTCCTCACTAACCAAATAACTCCTGACCAGGGTTATATAACCAAGCTGGTGAAGTTAGACGGATGAGATGAGCCTTGAGACACTCATCTGCGACCGTTAATGAATATTAGGGTTTTTGAAGAGGTGCGCAAGCATCACTCTCCGCCTTGGTCGAAACCAAGCATGGGAAGGATTTTGAGAGGACCGACCATACATGCGTGTTGACGGCATGATGGTGTAGGTGCCCGTATTCCGTTCCCTCATGAAAGCGCGATCCGGGCCACTCAATTTGACCGTCAAAGAGGAGTGGTCGAGATTGATTTTGCGATAGAAGTTTGATACCGCAAGAAGCCGCGCGCCACACTCTTTTCCGGCGCGTTTTCCAAGACGACCTAACTTGGTCGGTCTTGGCCGGCTGGTTTGACGTGAAGATGGTAGGCTGATGTTCACGCCTATACCTGACTATCCCATGAAAACGTGATCTAAGCCACTCAATTCGTCCGGTGAAGTTGAGCGGTCGAGATCAATTTGCAATTTGGGAAGTGTAACCACGCATGTTTGGGCGGGCGTTTTGGATTAGCCGGGCATGATATGCTTTGGCCGATTACATGAGGGGGTAGATGGGCCCACGGTGGTCATGCTGGTATGACCGGACCTGCTCGATTTGATCTCAGTGACCCTCCATTCGTGCCGGAGAAGATGGACGCGCGTGATGGCTTGAACCCTAATTTTGGCTTTCAAAGCCGTGCGACCATGCTCTTTCAAAGCGGACGAATGTGTTGTAACCAATCATGGTTGGTTTTGACCGATTGGTCAAGTGTGTAGGCGGTCACATGGTGATTGTGTCGACATGCTCGGGCCCTTTGAGTCTACATCTACACCCTCCATCTATACCTGCGAAGATGGATGGTTGAGACCGTTTTGCGGCACATGTAATATGCCGCAAACCCTAATTTAGGGTTTTCCGTCCATAATGCTTGGTATGGACGGTTTCTTGGCAAGCAAAGGCCAATAGTCGACCATGCGGGGTCGGCCGTGTGTATTCCATACCCGCTTGGGGGTGATGGAATTGATCCGGGGTCATCCAATCATGCTTGTGGAGTTGGATGATGCGATCAGATCATATCCGGGACCGATATGGTCGGGTCTGGGATGCTCAATCGGGCTAGTATAACACACCGAGAGGGGCTCAATCGGGCTAGTATAACACACCGAGAGGGCTCGGGCTAGTATAACACACCGAGAATCAACCCGTACGGGTATTTCGTACATGGTTTCATTATAGTGCTTGGAGGTTCGTGTTACTCTTACAGAGTAACACGCACCGTCATGCCACACCGATAATGAGTCTTTGGAAATACAAGGTGATATGAAATTCACAGGAAGGGATTGTTGCTACATGCTCCAACCTCGGAGGAATTTCATGTATTCACATAATGGGATTGTTGCTACATGCTCCATTCTTGGTGAATTAAGTGAGGGAGTATCCAACACTTTATAAATGGCTTTATCTTTTACAAGATGTCAGCGCATGAGTTTTCTGGTTATTTACAAATTTAACCTTAAACGAAAATCCACCATCAACACTAGGAAGGCAAAATAAGACCACACAAGAGTAATGATAAGGCAAGATCAATGGGTCATTACATGAAAACGTAAAGACGTCCTGCGATCTTGTCGCAATGATGAATTTCAACATAAATGAAGATAATGGAAAACAAAATAGTAATTATTAAATATCAAGAATTATACTCGATGATTGAAGTACGTAAAGAAGTAACAATACAAGAAGAAAAATTACAAGAGAAAGTCAATTCTCAAATATCAGTTTTTTCACCAGAAGGAGATACTGGATTTTCTTCAGCAACTTTATCCATATTTTCGCCAGTTATTATATTACCACCAGATCCTCCTTCACCCAGATCATCGTTGACAACTTTACTAGGAGGGATTGTCTCTTTATTTGCGAACTCTTCACCACTATTGTAGTCATAATCGCTGTCAAGAGGGTTAGGAACTTCATCATTGCTTACTTCCAGAGGTTCGATAGATACAGGATCAAGAGATTTAGATAGTAAAACATCATTCACAAGAACTTCGGCTTTAAGATGAAATTGACGAAGGAGTGCTTTCTGATAATTTCTACTCTCTATATATTTACAGTCAGACATATAATCGAATCTTCTTTCTGCACGATCGCGAGAGTGAGCAAGGGAAGCAACGAGTATTCCATTTTCTTTGCGAATTTTTGAATAGTCATATTTTAGAGTGGCAATAGAGGAATGAAGATTTTTCTCAGAATCTGCAAAAGAAAAGAACATAGAAAATTATTCAGATTTTTGGAATTCGCAAGGAAAATATCACAAAGTAATAAATAAATGGATTAAGGTAGTCAAATAATATGACTACCTTCCTTTTGCGAGGTAAGATATTGGATTAAAGCCGAACAACTATTCTCCAAGTGATCCATGGCATTGTCAAAATTATCTCCAATTAAGCCTTTCAGTCGAGATCGCAAGCTTTTTTCGTTAGAAACAAGTAAGGCATTTTCTTTCGCAAGAGAAGAATTGGACTCTTCTAACTTGGAACATTGATCCTTGAATTGGTTTGCCTTTACACTTAAGATTATTCTACCATGGATAAGTTTATCCTTCTCGGATAACTTCTTCGAGTTGATTTCTCAGCGAACAAAGAGATCGTTCTTGTTCTTTACATATTTTTTGACAAACATCAGACTGTTGCGAGTAAATCGCCACCTTGTTTAACAGAGTTCGCTTCTCTTGAGAAATAATTCCATTCTCATCTGATAAAGTTTCCAACTCCAAATTAGCTTTAGTCAAAGAGTAAGAGAGGCGAGATAATTCATTACTTAATGAGCCTTGTTTCTGAACTAAGTCAGCATTTTCTTTAGAAAGATTATCTATTTGATCAACAGAATATGTATGAAGATTATCTAATTGGTTATATTGCTCCATCCAAGCATCTCTATCCATTCGAGCTTCTTCAACAGTAGATTCCAACTGATATATCTCCATTTTTCGCTTCTGGTTTAAAGCTTGAGGGGCGAACAAGGGCTTGAGGATCAAAAAAAAAATAAAAAAATATAGAGGTAAGATTGTACCTTTCAATTCTTCGTTCTTCTTGCGAAGATTATCACGATCCAGCGAAACATTTTGAAGTTTTTGATTCTCAAGTTGGACAATACTACACTTTGCAGTCATAGCTTGGAGATCATTCTTCAAAATATTAACTTCTTGCTCCAAAGATGTTTGCGAAATTCTATCGGAGCCAAGGTATTTGCTCAAAACCTCGCAGACATTAGATTTGATAGGATCGACAGAAGTCTTCTTGGCATCGTTCACAATATCTGATAGAACTTTGAAGGCCACGTCTATTCCTTCCAAATTTTCCTTAGTAAGAGGGATTTGCTCATATAAGGAAGTAACGACGATAGAAGAAGGAAGAGATGAGTCATTTTTTGTTAAAGGAATATCATGAGAAGAGGAAGTCTCATGAATATCAATGACTGGGGAAACGGTAGAGGCATTGACAATAGGAGAAGAAATGGGCTCATTCGTAACGGGACTGTTATGAGGGATTTGATCTATGAAAAATTCAGGCATAGGAGAAAGATCATCAACAATATTTTCGCAGGTAGAAACAGTAGGTTTATCTTGCGAAGATTTCGCAGGAGGAGTTGTAAGTTTGAATGTAGGAAAGGAAATAGCAGGTGCAACAGGTTTAGAATGGCGAGGTTTCTTGTGGGACCTATCAACATTTTTGTCATCCTGTGAATTACAAGTTAAAAAAGAAACAGAGGCAACAATATTGTTATTAAAAGAGTAAATGTTTCTTAAATACCTTGCTATTCGCAGGCTTTCTTTTAGTGACAGTGGTTTTCGGTTGCGAGCCCACGGAGATAGTAGGGTTCACAATGGTGAACTTGGTGTTAGATTTGTTCTTGCTAAAACAAAAACAGCAGGGGAATCATTAAAAGAAGAACAGTATCAAAACAAAACAACTTCAATAAGAGAGATCAATCACAAAGTGATCAAATTCAGCAAAATTAACAAACCTTTATGGCTCCATAGAAACAAAGAGCGAGAAAAAGAAAGATGAGAACGAGTAGCGAAGAATAATAGCGAGAAAAATGATCAAGAAGACGATGAAGAAAAACAGCAGTAAAAAGTTGCAGACGATGAAGAAGACGAAGTAAAAGAAAAGAAATACTTTCATAAGGAATTCCCCTTTAAATAGACAAGAAAAGAGTAACCGGATAACATTAAATGTGCCAGTAAAAAAGGGAAAATTTTAGACACGTGTAAACAGTCATCCCTAATCCACGGAATCTTGTCGGCAAAAATTGATGAAAAACAAACGATTGCGGCATTTCAAAATACTGGTTCTCATGACATTCTCTTCTTCGCAGAGAAGGCATGAGAAGAGGAAAGATGTAGGATCAGAATATCGCGACATCAATACTTCGCGAGATCAATAAACGACAGCATTGCGAAAGTGTTGTAAATGAGTAATATAAATGACGCAATGAATGACGACAGCTAAAACACGAGAAAGATGTGAAGACCTAGAGAGATTTAGGAGAGTTGCGAGATTATATATTTGTACACTTGCGATATTTCGCAAGTCATTCCCGAAAATAAAGGACAACTTAGCTGTCATCCATTGTGTAATACCCTATATAAGGAGTCGAGCAGGACTGTTGTGAGAGATCCTTTTTCGAGTGTTAGGCAAGTCATTAAGAGAGAGAAAGTTAGTAGTGATTGTAATTTCTTTAGCTCTTTTCCATTTTATCTTGTAAATATTCAAGGAATTAATCAATAAAAATCATAGTTGTTCATCTTTAATGGTTTAGTTGTGTGGATTCTTGTGAGGGGTGTAGTGTAGGATTTCCTGCAAGGGTATATTTATTAAATACCCCTAGTTTTGACACCCAACAAATATACCCTTATAAAACAATACAAATACCCCTATCATTTAAATACCTTATCCCTTAAAAAATAGATTACCTTAATACCCTCACTTACAATATTATTTTACATTTAAAAATCTTATCCATTAAAAAATAGATTTTTCTATTATTTCATTTCACCACCACCAAATGCACCGCCACCACCACCAACCACCACCACCACCGCCACCACCACCACCACCACCACCGCCACCACCACCACTCCACCACCACTTACTAAATACAACCACCAATAATATTCCATCACCGCCACCACCACTCCACCACCGCCACCACTTACTAAATACAACCACCACCACCGCTGCCACCACCACCGCCACACACCACCGCCACCACCACCACCGCCACCGCCGCCGTCGCCGTCAATATTAGGTGTCAACAACTGAAGTTGATCCAAAAAATCAAAAGTTCAAAAATATTTGTCAAATTTGGTTGTTGATTCCCTAAAACTAAGGTCAATTTCTATTGTTGATACACAAATATTGGTTGTTGATTCCATTTTTCCATTGTTGATACACAAACATTGGTTGTTGACTCCTTACACAAAGATCAATTTCTATTGTTGATACACAAATATTGGTTGTTGATTCCATTTTTCCATTGTTGATACACAAACATTGGTTGTTGACTCTTTACACAAAGATCAATTTCTATTGTTGATACACAAATATTGGTTGTTGATTCCATTTTTCCATTGTTGATACACAAACATTGGTTGTTGATTCCATTTTTCCATTGTTGATACACAAACATTGGTTGTTGATTCCATTTTTCCATTGTTGATACACAAACATTGGTTGTTGACTCCCTAAACTAAGGTCAATTTCTATTGTTGACACACAAATATTTGTGTATCTTGGTGAGAGATATAAAATAACAGCCATTGTATGGAAACACATTTTAGAAACAACCTCTAATTGATATATATACTGAAATACAAAATATTTCCAATCAAGACAATCTAAATGAAACCAGCATAAACATTTATGTACTAAAATTATGAACCGACGTGAATCGAACACGCATCTTCTGACGTGGAGTCAGGTGTGTTACCATTACACCACAAGTTCGTCAAAAAATAACTACCTCAATGCTTCTGCAATTCAACTCACACTATTCAAGCAAATGAAATTGTTAAATCATACATGTAGTTATGGTTTGAAAACTAAAACTTGGAATCAATAAATCATAGAGATATGGAGTCACGCACCTTTGGGATATCCCATACATCTTTTCTACAACCCATTTATGCATTCCCTGCTCAACTGCAAACCACCAACAAAATCAATCTCTATTCAAACTCCTGCTGCTAACTCAATTTCATTATCTCAAGACCACCCATTTCTGACTTCAACTCCATATCCTGCAATACCAGACCACCAGTGCCAGTTGCATTATAAAACTTAGCAGCAATAACTACCCTAACCATTTATGGCATAAATGGAATCAACAACAATAGTTGATCCATAAAAAATGGCATCAACAACAATAGTTGATTCCGTTTATGGCATCAACAATAGTAATTGATCCCCTAAAAACTGAAGTCCAGAGATGTTTCTACCATGGAAGTTAATACTGAAGAACTATACCTGTAAAATGGATCTGGAACAGTATTGACAGCATTTTCATGTATCATAGCAACAAATAACTAACAACCACCAAGCTCAACTCATCTGAAAATCAACCAACACCAAGCAAACACCACTCCCTTCTCTTTCAGACATCAACAATAATAGCTCCTTCTTCCAAAACCACCAACTCCTTCAGTCAAACTCAGAACAACTTCAGAACCATGGTAACATCACATCCATCACCCACCATGAGTTCACAGCTCAACCTCCAACACCATAACCTCAAATTCAGCTCACCTGCAATACCAACAGTAACATCAATTTCTTTGATTTGTAACTGCAATCGGAAAATTCAAGTATAACCCTAATAATCAATTACAGTAACAAGCAAAATCATTATCAAAACACAATCATATAGAAATTATTGATTTCGTTGAATTTTATTGAATCAAAATCATAAGAAATTTAAACTAGTTTAAAACTAAAATTGATTGTTTACCTTTCCATTTAATCTTCATGTCCATTGGTATTAAGATCACACCTATCTATCTTCAATAATCAATTTTCTTACCATATCACTAATTTTTCAGATTTGAAAATTAACGACATCGAAATTATCAAACTTAAATCTGAAGTTTATTGGTTCAAATGAATTGTTGTGAATCGGTGTTGGATAGTTGTTGTTGATGATCTCACTCAAACCATTCAAACCTCTTTCTTGAATCTCACTAGGAAAAAAATAAACAAAAACGTGGAGGTAGAGATACTGATGGTGGTAATGTTGATGGTGGTGGTGGTAATTAATAGCGTCGGAGATACAGATGGTGGCTGCAATGAAGATGATGGTGGCAGATTTGATTTCAAGATCTAAAACTAAAAGAAATAGAATCTAACAGAGATAAATCGAAACCAATTTTAGTGATAGATCTGCAACTAATAGTGGAGGAGGTGTGGTGACGATGGCGGCGACGGAGATGATAGTGGTAGGTGGTAATGATGGTGGTTGTAGTTGCAGAAGTTCTCGTTGATTCATCGATCTACATAGATTGTTTATGAGGTGGTGGTGATAGAACTGGTGTTGGTGGTGGATTTAGGGGAAGTATAAGAGGTGATGATAGAACTGGTGGCGGGATAAGTGGAGGTGGCGCTGGAGTTGAGGCAGAGACGATGAAGATGAAAAGTTATCTGAAAATGAAAACCGTTTTTCTTTAAAAACATAATCAATATGAGGGTATATTTGTAATGTTGCATAATCTTTAATGGACCCCTGATGGGCTTTGGATGGAGAGGGGTATTTTTATTGTAGGATAAGGGTAGTTGTGTAGCCCGTCAAAATTGAGGGCAATTATATAATTCCCACTTCCTGCAACTACACCAATCACACGGATGAGAAGAAGTCATGACGAAAGAGATATCGATAAACTAACCAAAAAAATCATTGGGGACTTTATGGTGTTAGGTATCATCTTATAATTCTTACTCCTGCCTTCTCCACCATGAACAGTCGCTTCAGCTTCTAAGAGGTTTACATCAATTCGCGGTCTTACATTACGACCGCCCTGTGGAAAAGGAAATTTTGATGCAATAGTCAAAATACGATCATCATAATCTTATGAAGACTTTATAAAATACTTACTTGTGAACATCCTGGAGATGTTTTCCGTTTGTCGCTACCAGGGAAATACTTCAATCTTGGTCGAGTAGCAATCATCTCATAAGAAGGAGGCTCCTTCACTAAGGGTTGATTAACTCTTACAAAATCAGATAAGCGCTTGAGTTGTTGATCCCAAAAATCTATGTAACCTGGAGTTACATATGAAACTCTTCCAGAGCTGGGAAACCAGAATTCACTTCTTTCCACATGTGTGCGGTCCAGACGGGTCATAAGATGATAAACTGAGGGTTTTCTTTTTCGGAAAGTCGGAACACACTGATCCATACCCATTTGCCGAGCCGCCCTGTCAATATTGTATTCTTCCACTGAGAATTCTCCATGCATTATGGATATTAGATAACCAGGAGTACAACTTAGCATAAAAGCTCTCTCGCCTTCATCCAAATCAGCACCAGATTTCAAAGTCATGCTCTCTTCATCATTAAAAGTTCTCAACTGAGAGATGTAAAGGGGAATTGATACCCATGGGCGGAAGTTGAATTTAGATTCACAATCCATAACATCAACAAAGCGGGTCTTCAGTCGAGGTTGCTTTGTGGACCAACGCATGATCCTGGCATTAACTTTCTCAGAGAAAACATGACGAGCATCAGTATTCAATCCTTGCAAAATGGTACGAGGAATAGGTGCATAATTCTTGAAATGCTCCCACATCAAAGCTTGAAGAAACATTGTGTTAGCGTAACATTCAATCTTCATAAAAATATTCGAGACACTAGAGTCCATGATCAAGGAGTCCAAGTTGGAATACAAAGAACCCAGGAACAAGCTACCTATTGGGAGTTGCTCACCCTGAGCCATCTTAATCGCAAAAGGAATCACGAACGGCTTCAACAAGTTTCCATCATCTTCAAATACGTCTCTGGACAGCCATAAACACAAGAAAGCAGCAATAGATAACGTACCGTCAACAGGCCACTCCAGAGGAGTATCTCTTGGACACCAGTATATTAACCAATGAGCATAACAATCTTTGCTTCCAGATGCTTTGTTAATCTCATCCATTGTGGATGTCAAGATGTTAGAGATTGCAACTTCCTCTGGTGAAGAAAGATTTTCAGGAAGATTGCCCGTGATCGGAAGATGCAACAAAGCAACTACATCTTCTAAAGTAATGGTAAACTCTCCCCATATGCATATGAAAGAGTGAGTTGGAATACACCATCGAGCAAGTAAAGCTACAATACCTCTCGCATCATGAAAAATGAATAAGTCTCCAGAAGCTTGAATAGCTCGTATTACTCGTGCGTCATACAACTTAGCTTGAACACGAGGAAAACCCAGCATGTACCTCACCCATCCGAAATTTTTTTCCAAAGGCCGTCGAGAAAGCTTGAATTCAATGATTGATGCGAGAAAAATATCCTCGTTTGAGACAGAACCGAATATTTGCCGAGGAGTCACCGCTTTTTTTACGAGTAACCTCTGCGGGATTTATCAGAAGAAGAAATGCTGGAGTTTTGAGACGCTTTTCAGGCCCCTGATCTATGAAGAATGCATCCTCTATGTTCGGAACGTTCTTGATTCCAGGAGTTTCATCTTCACCAATGGAGGTCTCATCCATGCATGAATCATCCCTGCAGGCATCATTATCAATATGTGAGTCTTCCATGGAAGCATCATTGTCCACACACATATCATCTGTGGAAGCATCATTGACTTGAGAATCAGACATCCTTGTAAAGTAGCTGTAATGTGCACACAATACTTCACTTCAGTATACCATTCATACAAGATGCAAACGTCTACAAAATGGTAATTCCCAACTCTTACCTTTTACGATTCCACTAACAATAGGTGATAGAAATGCTAGAGTTAACAACTCCAAAATCGTTCGTCTCTTTGAAACCTACCAAAAACGAACGAAACTCAGACTTTCATAAAAACATAAATATTTCGATTGTGTGAACATTCACTACGAAATTATGAAAACTAAAAGCATTATTCATAAATAATTGTTCACTTCTAAATAATATTATTACACAAAACTCAAGTTTTGACTTTAAAGAAAATAATATATATTTTTACACACACACATATATATATATATATAAGAAAACGTGATTCAATCACGTAAATAAAAAAAATATATAATGTATATATTTTGACGTGAGCAAGACTCACGAAAATGAATTTGTGGACACTCCACGGTTTTAGCAAAAAAAAAATCCATGAATAGACCATGGTTTTATAAAAAAAAATAATCTTTTCCTTCGTATCGTCATACATCTTCGAAACGAAGATTTATTCTAATTTCGTGAAAAACTCACACATTATAAGATAAAATTTTGATTTACATGAAAGCTCATAAACAAAATTTTATCACTGGACGCAAGTTCATATATAAAAAAAAAAAAACTCTTTCTTCATATCATCGTCATTCTTTAAAAGAAGAGTTTATTTCGGTTTTGTGAAAATTCACCTTTTCATGATGAAACTCTAGTTCACATGAAAGCTCATAAACTTAGTTTTATCACTGGACCTATAAACCTCATATACAAAGAAAAATCTCTACTAAGTCAGGGATTATTAATGGGTTCTCAAACTAACGATGAAGCGAACATACGTTTTCTAAAATAAGGGTTTTCAACTAAACTCACCATCATATATACACATGTATATAATTTCAATATGATCAAAGCATGAACAACTCATGAACTCAGCAAACTTAAAAAAAAAAAAAAAAAAAAAAACGCATACCTTCAGCGTAGGCCGGAGTATGGCTGGACGGTGATCGGATGGTCGAACGACGGCGAGCTCCGGCGAAAATTTTCTTCCTCTGGTTGCTGGCGCGATGAAGATGAAGAGGTGATGAAGGTGATGGCCGGTTGTCAAGAGAAATAAAAAAAAAAGGGGGGGGATTTACCCCTTTTATATCAAGCTTTATTTCCAAAACCTAATCACACAAGGATTTCCTTATTGGGCCCGGCCCGTGAATCCTAAAACGACCAAGGTCCCATCATAAAATCAGCGGTTCAACACCAATTTATGTCCACCAAACGAAACTCTATCATGCCACTGGGATCTTCATTCAAGTCATGGTATGCTCGTACTATCGAAACCCAGTAACATCTTAACTTACCACTAAATTCAATTACTTATATTGTTTATGACCAGAAAATCACCATTCAATGCTGCCTGAGGAAAACGGATTTCCTCACTAAGCAGGGGACTTAATGTAGATGGTGGATTTTCGACAAAGGCTAAAATCGTAAACCCATACTTATATGTATTCCTGATCCAGCAATCAGATGAATATTGAGGCTCGTGTCTCTTATCGAAAGCATGAAAGATCATGCTATGAGAATCTCTGACTGAGAATACTGTCTCTCGGAGTATATATAGATATGTAGTCTCTCAGCTGAGGCAACGGCATATCTCATGAATACTGAGCAATTTCAGTAATTACTTCTATATAGAATCGAAAGATTAGACGGCTCCTAGACAGCTTGCCTGCCAGTATAGAGCAATAACGTCTTCAGGATGTAACAATGTTTTCCCTGACTATATGAAAGAAGTATGACGCTTCAACAAGCTCATATCACTCAATTCCTAAATAATTAACGCTCCTAGACGATCGTACTAGTATAGAGCCATTAATTAATTATTTTCAAAAACAATAGATTCAAATCCCTGGAAAATATTCGATATTTTCATAATATTTCGTTACTTCAATTTATGGTTCTTCCCAACAGAATTCCATGGGTTAGTAATAAATATTCAACACACGGGCATCTGAGCTACCTTTGAGTAAGCCCCGACCAAAATGGTGTAAGTGTACTCAACGATGATGCACTAACAATCACCGCACGAACAAGTATTTCAAAATACGACGAGATGATGAACCTATACAAAATAGGAAGGAAAAACAATAAATAATTAAAAAATTGACCAAGGCGCTGGGAGCATGGGCCCATTGACCGGCCGGACGTGCCGTGGTCAATCCCACGCCAGTTTCATATTTTTATCATATTTTTTATTATTTTCTTTGAGTTCATGAAAAACCTTTCACTTGAACAAATATCTTTTGTTTTGGGGAAACTCACCAGTTTCATGGTGTTTCCCTCACACCAAATAAATAATATAAAATTAAGGAAAATATTGTGGGGCCGTGATTATTGGCCAACCGGCCATGCCCTGATCCCGGCCGGCCCCACACCTCATGGTTCCTCATTATTTTATTATTATTTCCCTAATCTCATGAAAACTCCTTAATCTCATGATATTTCCTTGATCTCATGAAAAATAATATAAAATTAGGGAAACCCGTGGGACCAGGCCATAGCCGGCCGGTCATGCCCTAGATGGCCCCACACGCCCTATTTTATTATTATTATATTTTTCATGTTTCCTTAATCCCATGAAATTCCTTGATTTCATGATGTTTTCTTCAAATTATGAAATTCCTTCAAATTATGGGAAAATACATAAAAATATATAAAATTAAGGAAACTTGTGGGACCGGGCCCAAGCTGGCCGATCATGCCCTAGCCGGTCCCACAAACCCCTTATTTTATCATTATTATTTTTATATTTCCTTAATTTTATGAAATTCTTTGATTTCATGATATTTCCTTCAAATTATGAAAATTCTTTCAAATCATGAAATAATACATAAAATAAGGGAAACTCCACGGGACCAGGCCCTAGCCGCCCAACCATGCTCAAGCCGGTCCCACACACCCTTATTTTATTATTATTAATATTTTTGTTTTCTTCATCTCATGGAAACTCTTTGATTTCAACAAAAACTCCTCGGTTTTAACAAATTCCTTGGTTTTATAATATTTCCCTAAAATCATGAAAAATATTATAAAAATTGGAAAAAACATGTGGGACCAAGCTCCTTGGCCGACCGGCCATGCCTTGGCCATGACCGGTCCCACACCTCATGATTCCTTCACCCTTTTATTATTTTTCCTTCATCTCGTGAAGTTTTGACGGTTTCATCAAAAATCCTGATTTCTTCATATTTTCTCAAATGATTGCTCAAATGCACATCTGAAAATATCAAAATTCTCAGAACTGAGATACGAACACTTAAGTGACATGAGCATGTTACCTTGACCGACCAAGGTTGGCTTTTGGCTCGCAAGGAGCCGGTCCCGTGTATTTACACCATTTGACCTAATTTGCGCAATTGCACGTATTAGGTCCAAAACTCTTCCAAATAATTCTGGATTTTCATAGAATGATCGTCAGTCGATCCCGTGACCACCTAGAGACGATTTCATGACCCCTTGGTAGGTCTCTCACCTCTTCATAATTAATTAGGTTTTATTACCTAAGGTTCAGACGAGCGTTATTTTAAAAAAATGATTAAGCTAGCATTTAATCATTCTTTCATTAAATCAACTGGTCTTCAGGAGACCTTGATATTTACTCACGTGAGCATCTGGGAACTACATGGTTGATCCATAATCCCATGTAGTCGGTCCCTCCTCAGCTCCGTGGTTAACTTTCAATAAACCATCAGTTAATCATCAATTGATCAAATTAGGGTTTTGAGTCCAAGGTTCATAATTCCAGATTCAAACGCTAATAATTTTGCGTTGATCCCATGATCAGCATTTTATTTATCATACTCGGTTCAATTACCAGTATCTTATTTGGTCATACTACCAATAATTCATCGAATGAGCAACATTTGCTCAGATGAGCAATATTTGCTCAAACCAAGGAATATTGGTTCAACTATCAATATTCAACAATTCATCGAATGAGAAATATTTGCTCATGTCAACTTATTCACACATCATGTCTCTGTCTCAACAGACATGTTCAATTCAAGAGTCTCGGAACATTTCCAAATCACGTTCGACTCAACAAAACAAGGACTCATCGTCCCATGAAGTCATGAAGTCAGCAACTGACTAACTAAATACACGTCTGCCTTGTAGACTCCACAATCACACGAGACATCAATCGTGTTACATGGTGGATATTAACTAGGGTTTTGGTCTGGCGGTCTACGGCACGTGTGTTCAAACACACGATGGAATGTGAGCAAGTCGTGCAATCAGTTGAAGGAGTTAACAAAGTAGTAGATGGAAAATCGACCAAGTCTCCGCACGATGAACAACTGGTTTCAAACACGATTTCCATTTCCCCACTCCTTGACTCCATCAAGTTGTCACACTTCATGGGATCATGGTGTCTACAGTTTCAGCAATATAAATAAGTCCCTAAATCATGATTGAAAGGACAACGAGAATCTCACGTCTTACAGACAACATGAGCTCAACAACTCATCAATTGAGTAACTTCAATCTTTCAGAACTTATCATATTCAGAATTCACAACACACCTACAATCTTCGATTACCATTGATTCCACACATTTCTCAGCTTCCCTCCTACAAATCAACCCATCCTCTTTTATGACCGAATTTACTCTGGAACGGCCATTGTCTTGGTTTAGGCCGGAGGAGTACTACAGATTGATCTCTCGAATTCAAAGCACTCCCTTTTTGCAGTGCATCTGTGTGAGGTTGAACATTTCGCTCGGTTCAAGGAGTCTCCTCCGTACGGTCGTCTCCTCAATTCCATAAAAACAAGCAAATCGTTTTGCCCCATCTACAACGTTATGCTTTCATGATGAGGGAAGTGAATTCGTGTAACCGCCAGTAATTACGCTTCCATGTTGAAGGAAATGAATTGTTTACACTGTTACTTTTCACCACCACTAATTATTCCACTTCATGACACTTTCTTGTAACGGGCGCATTGCACGCCGCACGCTGTAAACCGCCAGACCAATACCCTGATGAGCATCCCCCAGTTTATGACATATTTTGATGTCTCGAGTGTTTTCGTGGATAACATGTAGCACTTTGCTACGTGTGGCAAGTTAAAATCGAGAGGCTTGCCGTAGGTAAATAGAATGTGATGTTAGGCTCGTTTTGTCTAGTCGCCTAAAACTTGTCGCGAGCTTACCGGTTTGGTGGCAAACTTCGATGGCCGATATCGCATCTTATGAATAAGGGTAGCCGTTGATTGTGGGTACCTTGTGTTGGCGCCTGACAACGGCGCAATGGCATTGCGGCATGACTTGTGCATGCCAGTGGCACGATAGTGCAAGTGGCGCCTGGCGTAGCCATGGTCGTTGGGTTTAGGCGGTTGGTCTCCTAAGAGTTGCCACAAGTCCATCAGTTCGGTAGCGAACTTGGATGGCTGAGATTGCATCTCATGAAGAAGGATGGCCATTGATTATGGCCACATCTTGTTGTATAGCGAAGTGGCGTCATCCACATGCTAATGGCATGCCAGTGGCGTAGCCATGGCATATCGGCATTCCAATGGCGTAGACGTGGCATAGCGGTATGCCGGTGATGTTGCGGTATGGACAAAGCTAAAAATTGGCTCCGTGGCCAAAGTTAGGGTTTGGCTCCGTGGAAGAATTAGGGCTTGGCGTGGCCAAGGAGTCTTGGAAGAATTCGCCATAGAAGAATTAGGGCTTGGCGTGGCTAAGGTGCCGTGGAAGAATTAGGGTTTCGCGTGCCCAAGGTGCCGTGGAAGAATTAGGGCTTGGCGTGGCCAAGGTGCCGTGGAAGAATTAGGGCTTGGCGTGGCCAGGGCTTGGTTTTGGCGCCGTGGAGTCGTACCCACATGTGGCGTGGAAACATTGGCCATGTTTCCACGCCAATCCCATTGCTTAGGGAAACGCTATTTGGCTTTGGTAGCAATTTGCCCGAATTAGGGTTTGGCACATCGAAACCCTAATTAGTGCGCGTGGCATGCGGCTGCGGCATGGTGCTACTTTTGTGAAAGCGGCGACATGGGTGTGCCAAAAGAACTATGGCAAGGCCATAGTATGGAAACGGCCATAGGAGTATGAATTTTCGTGGGTGGCAAGGCTATAGTGTGGAAATGGCCACGAAGTGGCATGTTTGCGAGGTAGCATGTTGTGAAGTTGGCATGTTGCGAAGTTTCCGCGGTAGAGTGGCATGTTGGCATGCAGACCAATATGTTGTTATGGTAGGGCGTGTTTGGCTTTTCAGTTTAGAAATGTGGCGCGGCAGGGTGTGTTTGGCCTTTAACGTAAAGCGGCAAGTTTAGAGCAACTTGATTGTCCACAAAATGGGGCCGGGCAAACACAAGGCGCGACCACACTTCTGGTGAGAGTGTGGAGGCTTTGGCGCATTCTTATTAGTCGATTAGAAGTGGGGCCGACAAGCATGGGCCCAGCCACAACTTGTGTGCGTGTGGCGAGTTTAAAGCGACCTGATTGGTCGAGAGAAATAGGGTCGGGGCGTGGCTAATGGCGCTAGCTGGCCTAAGGCATAGCCATGCCTCTCTTTGCTGCTGCGGCTCCCTATTTTCTTATTCTGGGCGAGGTTCTGCACCTGCTAATCCATGGCGGATTAATTACTTAGGCTTAATTTTGACAAGCAAGGTCTGGTACATTGCACGAGGCGCGAAACCCTAACTTCTGTAAGTTAGTCAGGATGATTGATTGAGTTCTATGTGTTGACACAGAGTTCTTTTAAGTTCATTTCCAGAGAGCAGCATGCTTTTCTGATTCGAATACCTTATGCAAAGACCTTATCCTTGATACTTGGAGATTCGTGCTACTCTGCTGCGAGTAAACATAAATCGTCATGCCATATCAACATTAAGGGTTCAGCCGGAGAACATAGCATAAAAGGCATCAGAGGAACTTATGTTAAGTGAATATACGCGAGGCGCCGAAATTTACAGAACATCTGGGATGGTTGCTACATTCGCCAGTCTGGATAAATTTCATGTAAGTGTATTGAGCGGCTCAATAAGTATGACAGTGGAGAGCTTAACACACGTGGCTATGTTTCCTTAAAGAGTGACGTCACATCAGATGCAAGGTTTTACGATTTTAAAAACCACCATCAACAGTAACATATCAAAATAAAACTACTTGTAGTTTCGGTTTTGATAGTGGTTATCAGAACATGATGTGTGGAACCCTCGTGCCTAACTCTACAGGTTGCAAGTCTATTGAGATTTGTAAGATTCTTTTCGTGTTGTCCTTTTTTTTTTCGTTTCTTTGTCATTTTGTGACAAAAAGGGGGAGAAATATATGGAGTAAACAAGTGACACTGGCATTGATTTTATATTGATTGGTATCGCTAAGGAAAAGAACATCGGTGCTTAAACGTTTATCTAAACGAAAGAGTGAAAGCACAAACTAAGGGGGAGTAACATATCATATTAATTGGTATAACAAAGACGTGTTGATTGAAAATCTACCTATCTTACCTTTAGGGGGAGTAGTATAGCTTTGTTATTATAATGTCAACATCGGCATTTATGGTTTCAATATCTCCAGGTTATTGTGATGTTGAAATGTGAATTTAGCGTATGTAGATTAGTATGAGTTATTTTTGTAATTCGTTTATCTCCATATGTAATAGAGTTTTGTCATTAAATTTACAAAGGGGGAGATTGTTAGAGCACTGCTCGGATGAACCCACTAAGCGTTGGTATGTCAAGATTGGTTGTCATATTTTGTTCCAAAACTCGAATCTCTATTATGTAAACTACAGTCAACTTCGATAGGTTAGACTAGAAATGATATAAGTATTGTGCTCCAGTTACTCACAAAGACCTGAAGATGGATTGAAGACAACAAAGACATCATCCTTCAACTTGAGGTTAGTAACTATGACTTGACTTGTTCCATATCTATCTTGTGTCTTTCAAGTCGTGTATATTGAAAACAAAACTGAAAAGCATGATTACACTCTAATTAGACATAGTACTAAGGAATACAATACGAGGTTTATTGCTTAACCATTAAACTTTGTATATAAGACATCGACATAATCGGTTGAATGCTATTGTGATTATGTATGGGTATAAGGTGAGGATTTCATCCTAGGAAACAATGTTTTACATGTGTTTTAAGGAAGTAAGTTCATAAACTTGTTTATGAATAGAAAAGGAAATCGCCAGGCGTTATTGGGATTGTTATTCATTGCATATCTTGTGAACAACCAATATGTGTAATTTAGTATAACCGCTCATGACTTGTTTGTGTTCTTGGTAAAACTATTCACAAAGGCCTGACTTATGTATTGGTATGACTTTTATTAGTGAAACCAATCTTAAGTAATCACCTGAGATGGTATGATCGAGTTTGTGATTGTGTATGACCGAATCTGGGTAAAGGGGAACCGATCCTAATAAGAGGTGCAACACATCACAAAGGGGAATCGATCCTTGTATGAGGTGCAACAAAGGGGAACCGATCCTATGGACATGTGCAACACATGCAAGTTAGATACCATAAATATGTGGGAACCGATCCTATGGACATGTGCAACAAAGGGTAACGGCCACAATAAGTCTCAATCAAATCCAAGCACGTTTAGTGTTTTTAACACAAAAAATTATCCAAAAATATCTTTTCGAATTTTCTATTATTCTAGAAATATTAGAGATACCGAAAATATATTTGGTTAATGTGTAAAGATGTCGACATACTTTGAACATGTGTAGTAACGCTTATCTTTAATTGTTCAAATTTATTCCTTAATAGCTAAAGGAAGAAAATCCCAGGATCGAAAGATACATAAGTTAAGAA
Organism: Papaver armeniacum; assembly: GCA_023531295.1. Lineage (NCBI taxonomy): Eukaryota > Viridiplantae > Streptophyta > Magnoliopsida > Ranunculales > Papaveraceae > Papaver > Papaver armeniacum. Next base: position 722,744 of record JAJJWW010019426.1, read on the forward strand.
TCTTTTATTTAAAGTTTTTTAATTTTATCTTAGGAAAAAATGAATTAGTAATGTGCATTTACTAGTTGAAGATTTTCCAAAGAGATTTTCGGTCAATATTTTGCTCAGAGCATTTCCAGGAATTATGGAAACCGAATTTGTGCTTTAATGAATATCTTGAGAATATTTTCGGTTTTGGAAATTCCTTGGTGTCCAAACTTCCTTGTCTATAAATACTTGAAGTTTTCCTTTCTTGCAAACTAATCATTCGTGACAGCAAACTTCCTCGGTTGTGTTGTTACTGGTGTAGCCGCCTATTCGGAGAGGAGAGTAACCTAATTAGGCGAAATCTCTTACGGCCGCTCAGTTTAAAGTCTTCTTTGGGATTGAGAAGCTCTATTAGTACCGTTGGTGGGAAATTAGATAATTACAGTTTATCTTTTGTTTTCGATTGATTTGATTGACCAATGGTTGTTGAATCTTTGATTGCACCTAGTTTATTTATTCTTGAAACCTTCTCTTCTGATATAAGGCTCACTCAAACTAGATAAAGGATTTAATGTTTCTGCGGATCTAAGTTTTTCTAGATCCGTAAGATAGATTCATTGATTTTCCATTGTTAACAGACTCCGCTCTGTGCGACAAATCAATAAGGAATCAAGTTTATTTTTGCAGGTTGTTACATTGAAGATTAAATCGAAGATTGAAGACTTTGAAGATTTGAATAAGAAGTTTTTGTGAATCATTAAGAAGATATACTAGATCTAGTCCTAAAGAGAACGTCTGTTCTGCTAGGATATTGGGTATCAAATATTTATTGAGAACTTCGGTTCTGCTAGATATTATCAAAACAAGAATACTGCTGAACACTTTGTTGTAGTATTGTCTCGATTTCATTTTGTGAATCATTAAGAAGATATACCGTACTATTATCAAGTGAACACTTTGTTGTAGTATTGTCTCGATTTTATATCCATTGACGATCACACAAAGTGTATTGGATTCCTCCACTTGTCTGATATAATTATTCACGTGTTAGGCCAGTTCGGACTACCCCTATTTCAAGTGGACATTGTGTTGAAATATTCCTTGAGTGATTGTTGCTCCAAGAGGTTTATACAGAGTGGGTCTTGTATAGGTTGTGATCAAAATAAAAGATTGTGGTGTATTTGGGTACCCTCGTCTTTTCAAGTTTTACCAACTCTTTATCATCATCTTCTTTTCCATCAGAGATGGACACAAATGTTTTCGCAACTCCTGGATCATGAGTCAACGAAGTAGTAACATCTTCAACCTTTGAGTAGTCATCCTCTTGCATAACGTTAACTGAATCAAACATAGATTCAATTTCTTATAGGTTGGATCGCACCAAACACAGATTGTTAGATCTTTTCGTGTTTGCCTGCTCTGATACCAATTGAAAAGGTGATGGTACCCAAATATACCTCAATCTAAAAAATTTCCTACCTATAAGTCCTTTCTCCGGAAATGATTGTCTATGAACTGAGTCGAGACAATACAACTAATCGGTTCACACTTCGTGTGATCGTCTATGGATACGAGATCGAGACAATACAACAAAGAAGTATGTTTACTTGTGTAGTTGCAGGAAATCCCACACTACACCCCTCATAAGAATTCACACAATCAAGTCATTTTAAGATGAACAATCATAATCTTTATTGATTAATCTCACAAATGTTACAAGATGAAAAGGAAATAAGCTAAAGAATTAACAACCGCTCTGAACTTTCTCTCTCCTAATGACTTGCTCAACACTCGAAAAAGATCTCTCTCCTCTTAAGCCTATTCGGCTCTTTATATAGGACATTACATAGTGGATGATAGCTAAGCTGTCCTTTATTTTCGGATCTGACTTGCGACACTCTCGCAAGTATTCAAATGTTAAATCTCGCAACACTCCTAAATCTCGCTAGGTCTTCACATCTTTCTCGTATTCAGTCTGTCGTCATCCGTTGCGTCACTTATATTACCAATCTGTGATATCTTCGCAATGTGTCGTTCAGGGATTTCGCAAGGATATTGATGTTGGGAAGGCCATGGATACATGCGATTAAAGCCGTAGCATCAACATTACATCAATGCATCAAATTTCCTATGCCAAGTGGGATTGGTGAAATTAGAGGAGAGGCTGATAAAGCGAGATTATGTTATCAAATATAGAAGTGAAACAGTATGAAGGACGTGCAAAGAAGCGAAAAAATCGCAGAAAAATGGCGAAGGAGGCAAAGAAAGAAGAAGAATTTAGAGCTTATATGATAAGAGCAGAGGAAGGAAAAGGGATACCCAGCGAAATTTTGGGAGAAGAAACTGAGCCTGCGAAGGAGATAAAAGAACCTACACCTATGGGAGAACCTAAGGCCAGTTATACTGCGGCGGAACCAACAAAGGAAGTGAAAGTTGAAACCGAAGAAGAACCCAAAATACTAAAAATTGGGACTAAGATGGAGGCAGATGAAGAAGAAAGAACTATTGGTCTGTTGCGAGAATTTAAAGATATTTTCGTGTGGAACATGGATGAGGTGCCTGGAATAGACCCGTCTGTGGCATGTCATAGGTTGGAGATTGACAAAAATGTAAGGCCATTCAAACAAACAATCATAAAAATCGCAACAACATATCATCCTAAAATAGAAGAAGAGTTACAGAAGATGCTTGATGCAGGAATCATAAGACAAGCAAAATATCCGGAGTGGATAGTAAATATGGTCGTAGTTCCAAAGAAGAAAAAGGGGATAAGAATTTGTATAGATTTTACTGATCTAAATAAAGCATGTCCGAAGGATAGTTTTCCATTGCCAGATATTCCACAAATGGTCGAATCAGCAGCGGGAAATGATAGAATATCTTCTCTAGACGGATATAAAGGATACAATCAAATCCCTCTCATTGAAGAAGATCGGGAGCATACCGCTTTTTTCGCTCCAAGAGGGTTATATTGTTATACAAAAATGCCATTTGGTTTTGCGAAATCTTTGGAGCAACATACCAAAGGATGGTGGAAAAGGTGTTTGCGAAATGGATACACAAAACATTGGAAGTGTATGTGGATGATATGTTAATAAAAAGTAAAGAAGCAAAAAAATCATGTCCAAGATCTGAGGGAAATTTTTGAACAAATGAGACATTTTAACATCAAAGTAAATCCAGAAAAATGTATCTTTGAGGTTGCATCGGGAAAATTTTAGGTTACATCGTATCAAAAGAAGGAATACATGATGATCCAGAGAACAGTGCAAGCAGTTCGTGACATGCCAACACCAAATGACGGTAAAAGATGTACAGAAGTTAAATGGGCTCTTAGCTTCGCTGGAAGGTTCATTTCGCGATCATCAGAAAAATGTAAACATTTTTTCAATATACTCAAAAAAGGGGCGAAGTTTAGATGGACAGTTGAATGTGAGAAAGCTTTTCAAGGAATAAAAGAACATCTGACGAATATATCTATTTCGCAAAAAGCAGAACCAGAAGAAGAATTATTAATCTATCTTGCGACAACTTCGCATGCATTAAGTGCCGTGTTATTACGAGTAGACGCAGGAGTTGAAAAACCCATCTATTACATCAGCAAAACCTTCAATGCTGCAGAGAAAAATTATTCAAAGATTGAAAAACTAATTTTGGCATTAGTTTATGCAGCATTTAAACTTCGAATATATTTTCAGGCACATGAAATAAGGGTACTAACAAAAATACCAATCGAGACAGTAATGAAAAATTCAAAAAAGATCAGGCAGAGTTGAGAGATGGAATGCACAAATAGGACATTTCAAAATCAAATATGAAATATTATCTTCACCCAAATCGCAAGTTGTTGCAGACTTCTTAGCAGAATTTCCTTTAGAAGATGATGAAGCTGTGGAAGAAATGATGGATGTAGAAGAAGAACATGGAAATCCAAGAGATGTATTAACATAGCCAAATAGATGGGAAATATTGGTGGATGGATCATCAAATGGAGAAGGTAACGGAGTTGGAATTGTTTTGATTTCGCCAGAGGGCAACAAAATGGCTTTTTCCTTCAGATTGGAGTTTGCATCCACCTGTTTATGGGTGAAAACTACTCCTGCAGAATTTGGTAATTTGGGGTGTGGATGAGGAATGAATTTAAACCTTAAACAAATGCACTGCGCGGTGAGTGCTTGTAGATTCGAGAGATCAATCTGTGCAAGTCCGGCCTAAACCAAGAAATGGCCGTTCCAGACTTGTTTCGGTCACAAAGTGAAGGAGATGGGGTTGATCTTAGGGAGGGAAGCAAAGAAGGTGTTGAGAATGTGAAGGTGTAGACTTGCTTATGACTTGCAACAGGAAAGTGAACAAGCTTACGATTGGTGTAAGCAGGCTCTGATGTTTTCTTGTTGTTTTTCTCTCTGTTTTTTCTCCGTTGTTTGGAAACAGGGCGGAGAACCCATTTATACAAGTCATTGAGTCTTATTCACGTCTCTCGTGGGAAGTGGAGGAAGTGGAGTGATGGAGTAGTGGAGTTGTGCGTTGGTGATACACGACCAGCCTTGCCCACTTCTCCTGTTCATCTCCAACCGTCCATGACTTCCTAACACGTTCTTGTGATGGCGCGTTGCACGCTGCACGTTGTAAACCGCCAGACCAATATCCCAGTATGTATCCCCCCAGTTTGTGACATGATTGATGTCTGGAATGTGTGGATCGTGGATCCACGATAGGTAGCATGTAATGCTGATTTGAATAATTGTGTTATTCGTGAAGTTGATACTTGTGAAGTATCGTGTGTATTTTATGCAGTGCGCATCATGGTGTGGTAAAGTGATGGGTAATGACGCCTCACCGACCAACTAACTCTGAATGGGGTTGTATAACCAAGCTGGTGAAGTTGGACGGATGAGATGATCTTTGAGACACTCATCTCGCGACCGTTAATGAAATTAGGGTTTTGAAGAGGTGCGCAGCATCACTCTTCAGCTTGGTCGAAACCAAGCATGGGATACAACCTTGGCTAGGCCGACCATACATGCGTGTAGACGGCATGATGGTGTAGGCGCCTGTACCCCATTACCTCACGAAAGTATGATCTGGGTCACTCAATTTATCCGGTGAAATCGAGTGGTCGAGATCGATTTGCGACAAAAACTAGTGCCGCAAGGGCCGCACGTCACGCCCTCTTCAGGCGCACGTTCCAAGACGACCAATCTTGGTCGGTCTTGGCCTGATTGGCCTGGTGTGAAGGTGGTAGGCTGATGTTCACGCCTATACCTGCATATCCCATGAAAACGTGATCCGAGCCATCCAAATCGTAAAGGCGAAGTTGAGTGGTCGAGATCGGTTGCGGTTTTGGGAGGTGTAACCATGCTAGTTTGAGCGTGCGTTTTGGATTAGCCAGGCATGATATGCCTTGGCCGATTGGAGTTAGGGAATAGGTGGGTCCACGGTGGTCATCTTTGGTATGAATGGGACCGCTTAATCTAATCTTGGACCCTCCGTTTATGCCGGAGAAGATGGACGCTCGTGATGCTCAAAACCCTAATTTAGGGTTTCAAAGCCGTGCGTCTTCTCTTGTTTGGGCGACGATTTTGTCTCGACCAAACATGGTTGGTCTTGACCGATTGGTCAAGTGTGTAGGCGGGCCCGCGGTGATCGTGTTGACATGCTCTGGGCCCTTTGAATCTACATCTACACTCTCCATCTATACCTGCGAAGATGGATGGTTGAGACTGTTTTGCGACACATGTAATATGCCGCAAACCCTAATTTAGGGTTTTCCGTCCATAATGCTTGGTATGAACGTTTTTTGGCAAGCTAGGCCAATGGCCGACCGTGCGGGTTCCGCATTGGTTCGGTAGTGGGTATTCCATACCTGCTTGGGGGTGATGGAATTGATCTGGGTCATCCAATCATGCTTATGGAGTTGGATGACTGCGATCATATCCGGTTGTACGGTCAATCCGGATGCTCAATCGGAGCTAGTATAACACACCGAGAGGGCTCAATCGGGCTAGTATAACACACCGAGAGTCGGCACATACGGGTATTTCGTACATGGTTTCATTATAGTGCTTGGAGGTTCATGTTACTCGTAAGATTAACACTCGGTCGTCATGCCACAGCGATAATGAGTCTTTGGAAATACAAGGCTGATTAGAAATTCACGAGGATGGGATTGTTGCCACATGCTCCAACTTTGGAGGAATTTCATGTATTCACGAGAATGGGATTGTTGCCACATGCTCCATTCTTGGTGAATTAAGTGAGGAGTATCCAACACTTATAAATGGCTTTATCTTTTACAAGATGTCAAGATAATTTTTCCGGTTTTTACAATTTTAACCTCAAATGAAAACCCACCATCAACATTAAGTCCCCTGCCTAGCACATAATGGTTACACTATTGTGGGGTAGGCATGAGATAGTGGCATATTTATATACTTGAAATGACCAAGCTAAAGTGAATACATATTTAGGATAGTTTCACATCATCGGGCGTTACCACAGGCCGGTTGGTTACGATTAAGGATGCGAAGGAAACAGGACTTGATACGGTGAGTCGCTTTGGTTCCTCTTGCATATATCTGAGCTCGGTCCCTTCTTCATGTGTACTTCTTTTATCATACACGTCTTCCCTCAGGTATATCTGATAAGCCTCGTTGATTGTTATCCCGAATTAGCAGCCTTCATAGGTGGCAAGTAAAGACTTCTTTTCCTCCAGTGTTAATGCGACTTGCGAGATTATAAAGAGTCATCTCTCGCGGTCATTTATTCTACATCTCAGGTATTGCTCTGATCTTCTGATTGACTGATCGATTGATTTGATTTTTTGATTTTTTTTGTGCGGTCATAACCTCCTCTCCTTTGCAGTTTATCATGGAAGCGGCGGACGATCATTATGTTGCTTCCCCGAGAAAAGAAGTTTCGAAGTTGACAAGCCCGAAAACCGTGCACACGAAGATGTAATGGCTAAGATCGATCTTAGCCCGCGAAGTCGGTCGTGCTATACGAGGATGTCTATTTCACACCTTCGTATTGCCAGAGGACGTATCATGCACTTTCATTTGCGATTGACATGGAGGAGCGGTGGAGGCGCGAGGAAACGCTGCGAGACACTAGTAAGCGCAAGGAGAGAGATTTGCGGCGCGGTTGAAAGGCGGAGAGTTGAGCATAAACGACCTCGAATGAAGGCAAGTGTGATTACCCGGTCGGACGGGCGTGATAATTCTTGATTCCGTCTGACGAACACAGACATTTGAAAGCAATCTGCGTGGCCCCTAATATTGATGTGCCTTTTGATACTCCCGTGATGATGTTGGGATGGAGCGCGATCTTTGCGGAGATGCCTCGTCGAAGGCGAGGGAGATCCGGAGAGGAGCATCAACAGGTGATGGAGAAGAACCCAACGGCGGTGCAAGCGAGGTCGACCCTCTTGGCGACTAAAACCTCTTTTCTTTTTCTTCTGTCCAAGTATATTTTGTACACTCGAACATCTTCCTTGTACTCGGTGGCGGCCGGGTTCAAGGTTTTTCTTCCATTTGATTGTTTGAATAAAGTTTTTTTTTTTATAACCCTTTGCCAAGACTGCAACTGAATCTTCTCGGGCGCAAGGGTGTGCCTTAATTCTTTGTGATAAAAAAGTAATGCCATAATGGAATACTTACGGACTGTGTTCTGATGCAAGATCTTTCCGGCCTTCTTGAGCGCAGATGTCTCAAATCATTTTACTTTTGTGCACATGTTCTATTTCCTTCTTCCGTGAGATGTTTGCTTAGGGTTTCCTTTCTTGCTCGGTGGATTGATTTAGGGCTGACTCGGGACTTTGTGTGAGTAAAGAGGTTCTCGAGATGGAAATAGTGTTTTTCAACTGAAAATTGAAAATTGAAACCTAACTATGAATGCAAGTATTGCAATCATTTTCTGGGAATTACAAATATGACATGAAATTGTAAAAGGAAACACTTTGGAAAAAATAGCACGGCGTTTTCAAAAGGGTGGAGGATCTTTGGAAAGTGGTAGCACTGGCGTCTTAATTTCGGTAGGGTTTGAGCCATTTTGAGTGAATTGTTATGCCTTCTAGTTTATCGGCGTTGATGAGCTTGCGGTAGACGCCTAGGATAACATCGCACTGCAGTACGGTTCATCTTCTCTTTCGGTGGGTGAGTCGGGTGGAGTGGTCATTTTCCGTCATGCTCCAAAGCTTTGAATGTAGCCGTCTTCGTCACCATATCTCAATCCCAAGCGGGTTTGAACGTGCAAATACTTGGACCTTCGTCTTATCGTCTTTGACCAAGTATCAAAGCCTCTACACTCTTGATCCATAACGTTTGAAAGGGCCGGCTTCCCATTCACATCTCTTAGTCGGGGTTGGTTCGTTGGTTGGAGTCAGTCCCCATGACTTGTCAGAACGAGAGGCGGTAGGTTGTAAAGAAGGTTGCGTGGCGAGACTTACTTGAGATCGGAACTTTTCAATGTATCTTGCGATAGGCTCTCTCAGGGAAGTTGTGTCACATTGGTATTGGATTCTTTGGTGCGGCAATAGAATATTGTACTTGACCATCGGGGAGGTCGAGGAGGCGTGTTGGAGATTCTTTCTTGGATTTGGGTATCAAAGCCGGCATTTAATGGTCCAGGACTTCTAGTATTGCTTTGTTGTCATGCATCCAACAATGTCGTAGTTGGATTAAATTTGAGATTGGCTTTTCTTATTGAAATCACTGCATGATCAACTTTGTGATTCTTTTCCGCCATTGTTGTTTAGCAAGAACCAAACCTAACAAGATTTACCGTGAAGGACCCTTTCTTTCTTTGGGCTCGCCAACGAAATCTTCATCACAACAAGAATCCCCATACAACCAAAGTCCACTTCGCGAGCAAAATCTACTGCTATTAAAAAAAAGACAAGCCCGCAGCGACAAGGTATTTAAGGGACATTTGTTTTATTAACCACGCGTTGTTGCCTCTGTTTTTATTTAATTTATCATTCGCAGGATGATAAAATCCACCGGTCATGCTCCCAAAAAGCCTCGCTACTCCAAACCTCGTTACTCCCGACGTTCCATTTCCTTCATTCACACCTTCATCTCCCCGGCCTAAATCTTCGCAAGATAATTTTGTGCCCCCTTCCCCGGTACTACTACCAACGACAATATTTCTATGCCTCAACTCCTCATAGACCAAGTTCCTTATAACCTGTCCTACTACAAACGATCTTATACCTTCTCCCGCTATCAATATCCCTCGCTATTTCTCCGATCACTTCTCTCCCAAACCTCCTCTTCTCATGAGGTTCCTTTGACAAAGGCGACCTGTCTTCTTTGGTTGAACAAATTCCTCTAATCACTGGGAAAATTTGGAGGATAGATGTGGCTTTTAAGGTCCTTTCGATCTCGTGAATGATGCCAAAAAGGCTTCTACCGATCTGTCAAATCGAATGTCTCAGATTTTAAGTAAGCATCTTGGTTCTCGGAGGATCTCGCAAGCATCTTTAGTTCAAGAGGTTAATAAGTCAAGGATGGTTATGGCTGGTGAAGTGCAATAATCTCACCTTGAAAATCAAAATTTCTGGATCTCACTGGGGTGTGATAATCTTCGCAAGAAGAATGAAGAATTAAAAGGTATGCTCCGCCGTCCCCCAAACTCAAACCCTTGCTCGTCCTCAAAGTATTAAACTTAAAACGAATAATGGAGATATATCAAACGGAGTCTATCGTCAAGAAGTTCGAGTTGAAAGAGATGCTTGGATGGAGCAAAGATAACTCTTAGATAATCTTCATACCTATGCAAATTTCATCAAATAAATAACTTGTCTAAAGAGAATTTTGATTTATCGCAAAGAGCAAATCTCATTAAGTAATGACTTATCTCGCCTCTCTTATGCTTTGACTAAAACTAATTTGGGAGTTGGAAACTTTATCGGATGAGAATCGAACTCTTTCTCAAGAGAAACGTCGTTGAATAAGATGGCGAAATACTCATGAGCGAAAAGATAATATTTGTCAAAAGTTATGTGAAGAACACAAACAAGCTAATCATACTTTGAAAAGCCATCTCAAGAAATTACCGAGAGAGATAAACTTATTCAGTGGTGAATAACGTTGGAGTGTAAAAGCGAAGCAATTCCAAGAACAATGTGTCCAATTAGAAAATCCAACTCTACTCGGCGATCAAAACTCCATACTTGTTTCTAATGAAAAGAATTTGCGATCTCGATTGAAAGGCTTAGTGGGAGATTCATTTGATGATGTCATGGACCGCTTGGGGGAATAATTTCACGACTTTAATTCAACATCTTACTTCTCAAAAGGAAGGGTAGTCAAACTATTTGACTATCTTAATTTATGTATTTATTCCATGAATGCTTTATTACCCGAAGATGCCAATAATGTTCGATAAGAATTTTTATCCGATCTTGTGTATTTGTTATGCACTCGAGAGAAAGCTTCGCTCCACTATCTCCACCCTCGAAACCGATTATTCTAGAATTCGCAAGGAAAATGGACTACTTCTTCTAGCGCCCCTTGCTCGTTCTCGCGACCGTGCAGAGCTAAGATTTGATTATATGTCTTGTTGTAAGGACATTGATAGTAAGAATCGCCAAAAGGCATTGCTTCGCCAATTCCCTCTTAAAGCGGAAGTTCTGTGAATAATATATTGCTATCCAAGTCTCTTGATCCCGTACATGTTAATCCTCCTGGAAGTAAGTGATGATGAAGTCCCTAATCCTCCCGAGCAGTGATTATGACTATGAAAGCGGCGAAGATCTCTCTCGATAAGGAGATCGTTAATGAAGATCCGAATAGCAAAATTTCAAGGAAAGTCCAAAGAATCAAGTAGAACAAAGGTGATGAAAACATTTCAAGAAAATCCATCAACTGAGCAAAGGCGCAAAAAGCCTCAACCATCCTCTCGTATTTGATAATGTAGATGTAGAGAGTTAAATTCTCTTTGTAATTTGTTAGAATTCTTTGTTGTTTGAGTGACTTAACTCTTTTGATTGAGTAACTTCCATATTTCTTTCTTCCTTTCTTAGTTAAGACCACCTTGAGCATGTTCGGGCCATTCAATCTTTTATTAAGTAAATCCATCCCAATCGTGGATTTGATTTTAATTTTTCTTCGCGACAAAGTCGCAGCCGCCTTTACATTTTCATGCAGAGGCCCATTGACTTTGCCTTATCATTTTGTGTGGTCTTCCAGTTAGACCTCCCTAGTTAGAGGTCTTCCCCGCCACTCTTTTCATCGCGACAAAATTGGCAGGACGCCTTTACACTTGCATGTAAAGACCCATTGATCTTGCCTTATCATTTTCCAAGTATTTTTGCCTCTGCAGGATATTTTAGTTGCGACAATATGACAGGCCTATATATCCTTGCGAACACATAGCCCCATGACATTGCTGGGCCGTGCGACGAAATCGCAGGACGTCCGTACACTTCATGTAAAGACCCATTGATCTCGCCTTACCCTCGCGTTAGTATTATTGCTCTCATAGATCATTGCACAAATATGACGAGCCTAAATTCTTTTTGCGAAAAACATAGCCTTATGACATTTGCGTCTGCTTTTGACACTTCTAATGGAGAGCGCGCCTTATCATCTCCCGGTTGCCCTTCAAGGAGCAAACACCTGGGCCATACAAGACTAGCTCCTCCCATCCTGGTCTTAACAACAACGGTTGTTTTCGCAGCCTCTTATCCCTTATACCTATATGGTTTATGGTTACGAGATCGCACCCTAAGTGGAGTTTTCTAAGCGAATGCAACATATGCCAAGATTCTTGCCAAGAATGGCCAGGGTAGGTTCATCCATCCCGGCACTCGGCTCAACCGTACCTCGGCGCCTTGAGCATACACCGACTCCTAAGAAGAGACCTCGGTCGCCCAACCAGTGGTATAACCTACATATATAGTTGGGAATCCAAGGTACCTCTTCCTGATAGGCTTTCATGGGCCCCAAATTTCCATGACTCAAGCCAGGAGTGTAACCTTCCCCGAGCCATGTCGAGAGATACCCCTTATATGACGCACTTTAGGTCTTACATTTGCCTCTTACGAAATGTTATTCGCGAACTAGGTGTACGCCATAAAGGTTCGTCCCATTCATTCATTCTTTTATTCAATCATTCTTCATCTTTTGCTATTTTGTTCGCGAGATATTCGCTAATTCATTCATTTAATCATTCGTTATCTCTTGTTGTTTTGTTAAGCCATTCATGACTTTTTTGTTATTCTTGTCGCGAGATCTTCGCGTATTTTATCTCGCATTTATTGAATGCCGCAAATATCTTGCTAAGAAGTACTTCATTTTGATTCCTTTTTCCTCTCTCATTTTTACGGGTAATATTTCTTTAGATATAACCTATTCCATGGTCTATCTAACTTTGTCCCACATCTTCCTTCAGATCCATCAATCTATATGCCCCTCGTACCCAACTACTTCTTTGATGATATACGGTCCATCCCACTTTCTCGCCAATTTGCCTCCACTTTCTCGTTGATATATTGGGGTTTCACGCAACACCAAGTCTCCGGGTTGGAACTCACGTATTTTGACACGCTTGTTATATTTCTAGCCGATCTTCGCTGATAATTCTCCATGTGTCGCAAGGCCTTTTCTTTTTTCTTCCAATTCATCCAACTTGATTAGAATGTTGCCCGCACTAAGATTTTTCTCCTGCACCTTTTTGGTTGTGAATCACGACCTCTGTTGGGAGTATCCGCCCACTCCGTAGTTAAGCAAAAAGGGACATTCCGTGGCTTCTCTTCTAGTTGTATTATAAGCCCATACCGCATTGGGTACTTGTTCGCACTCCATCCCCTATTGTGTCCTTCCAACTTTTCTTCAATATACGGCAATTGTTTTGTTTGTTGCCTCCGCTTGACCATTAGCTTGTGGATATAATGGAGTTGATTTTCCACATCTTATCCGAAATGCATTAAGTAGCAACTCTATATTTTGCCCTTCAAACTGCCTCATTATCGATACCAATTGTGCAGAATCCCAAACCGTGATATAATATTTTCAAATATGAAAGTAAAAATATCCTTATCGCGAATGCTGGACCGCTTTCACCTCTCGACCATTTTGTGAAGTAGTCCGTCATGCGACGATTAAGTATCTTCTCTGCCCTGTTCTCGGTAAGAATGGTCCCACAATGTCTAACCCCATTTTCCAAAGGCCATACACTTCTTGAAGAATTTAGCTGTGCTCCCGGTGCATGTATCTTCTTCCCATGTCTTTGACAATCTTCGTAACGCCCGGATATTGCTCGCCTTCATGCATATATGGCCAATAATATCCTTGCGTCTTTGCCTTATATGCCAAAGATCTCCCCGCCGTGATTTCCTAAGCATCCCCACTATGCAAAGATCTTCAATATGGTTTCTCCTTCTTTTCTTGATAGACATCTTAACGAGGGTCCTCAAAAGAACGCCGATAAAGCACGCCATCTCTTAGTTCACATAATTGCCGCCTCGCTTTTTTTTAACTTGTGTGCTTCCAATCTATTTCTTTGGTACCTCGCCTTTCATTAAGTACGCGTGAAGTTCCTCTCTCCGGCCTTCCTCGCGACCTTGTACTTCATCTACCACCATCATTATATCTCGCTTCTTGTCCCTCCTCCTTATTAATCGATGGCGCTAAAAGCGGTCAGATTTTGATATTCCTCAGTTCAGTCTGTCATCATACTTGATATAAAGGCAAAGCGTCTCATGCGAGTCTATTATCTCTCCTTGATATGTGCCTCCATTTTATTTTTTTTGGTATCTCGTGTTTCGACAATACTCTACAAGCTTCCTCGTATTTCGTAGAGATGGATCATTTGTAGCATACTTCTCGTTATTTGACAAATTGCTAATTGCGAGTCACCGGTGATCCTCACATTCTCCATTTCATTTCTATTGCGAATTGTAGAGCATGTATTATAGCTTCATACTCCGTTTCATTATTGGTAGACTCAAATTCCAATCTAAAAGCGAAAGCTAACTTATTGCCTTCCGGCGAAATCACAACAATTCCCACTCCTTTACCTTCTCCATTGGATGATCCGTCCACTAATATTTCCCACCGATCCGGCTCGCTTAACAAATCTTTTGGATCTCCATGCTCTTCTTCTACATCCATCATTTCATCCACTCGCCTTCATCTTCCTCCAAAGGAAATTTCGCTTTAAAGTCTCGCGATAACCTGTGACTTTGTGAAGATAATATTTCATATTTCAGTTTGTAATGGCTTATTTGAGCATTCCACCTTCGACTCTTCCCCGATCTTTTGAATTTTTCATTACCGACTAATTGGTACCTTTGTCACCACTTTAACAAAAGATGTGCCCGAAAATATATGCGAAGTTTAAACGATTTATTTACTCAACGCCAGATTAGTTTTTCAATCTTCAAATAATTTCTTTCTCGCAAAGATTAAAAGTTTTGCCGATATAATAGATTGGTTTTTCTACTCTCATATCTATCATCGGGCAGAAACCGCACTTAAGGAATGCGATGTTGTCGCGAGATATATTAATAATTCCTCTCCCGGTTCTCGCTTCCCGCATAATGGATATATCCATTAAATGCTCTTTTTGATCCCTTGCAAAGCCTTTTCACATTCGTCCGTCCACTTAAATTTCGATCCTTTTTTCGAACATTGAAAAAGTGTTTACACTTATCGATGACCGCGAGATGAACCTTCCTAGTGATGCTAGTAACCCATTCAGCTTTTGAACATCCTTTACTCGTCGCAGTGTCAAGATATCGCGAACCGCTTTTACTTTCTCCTGATCAACATGTATTCCTTCCTTTGATATAATGTAACCCAAGAACTTTCCCGACGCTACTCCAAAGGTACATTTTTCTCGGGATTGACTTTGATGTTGAAACGCCTCATTTGTTCAAAAAATTTCTTTCAAGTCTCGCACATGATCTTCTCTTTTTTACTTTTATTAACATGTCATCTACGTATACCTCTAGTGTTTTATGTATCCATTCTCGAATACCTTTTCTACCATCCTCCGATATGTTGCTAAAGCATTTCGTAAACCAAACGGCATTTTAGTATAGCAATATAATCCTCTTGGAGCGAAGAAAGCAAAGATGCTCCCGATCTTCCTACGAGGGGAATCTCGTTGTAACCTTTGTATCCGTCCGTGAGATGATACTCTCTCATTCCCGGTCAGCCGATTCGACTAGTTGTGGAATATCGGGCAAGTGGAAAAGCATCTTTAGGGCAAGCTTTATTTAAGCCGGTGAAATCAATGCAAATCCGTATTCCCTTGTTCTTCTTTGGAACTATAACCATATTCGCTATCCATTGTGGATATTTTGCTTGTCTAATAATTCCCTCGATCCAAGATCTTCTCATAGCTTCTTCTTCTATCTCGAGGGTGATATGATGTTGCTATCTTTCTAATTCTTTGTTTAAATGGCTTCACGTTTTTATCAATTTCTAATTTGTGACAAAGCATCGACGGATCTATACTGCATTTCATCCATATCCCATGCGAAGATGTCTTTTATAATCTCAGCAAATGCATCGGCATTCTTTTCTTCATCTCGCTTCCATGCTAGTTCCACCTTTAGCATCTTGGGTTTTTCCTTAGTTCCAATATTCACTTCTTTAGTTGATTCTCGCGCGACATAACCGGCCTTCTATTTCTCCAGGGGTTGGTCCTTTCGCAAGATCATCTTCTTTCTCCCGAGATCTCGCCAGTATGCCTTTTCCTTCCTTTGCTCTTATCATGTAAACTCGAATTCTTCTTCTTTTCTTAGTTGCCCTACGCCATCTTTTTTGCGGTATTTTTGATATGTTCTTTTCGCTTTGTTTATTTGTTCCTCGCAACACTTTACTTCATTTTGATAATATATTCTTCCTTTGGCAGATCTCCTCCGATCTCGCCGATTCCAGTTGGGTGTGTGGAACTTGATACATTGATGAAGCGTCGACGCCACAGCTTTTATTGCATGTACCCATGGTCTTCCTAGTAACATGTTGTATGGTGATTCCATATCCACCACACTCAATGTCACCTGTGTTTGATTCCTCCTAACGGAATACGTATTTTTATCTCCCCTCTAACTTTTGTTATGGATTTACCAAAACCTTGATATTGTATGCCGCGAAAATCATATCTTCGTCTTTATATCCCATCTTTTTGTAAGCGTGATAGAACATGATGTTCACAGACTCGTATCGATTAAAACTCCATTCATCACCCATGTTTTCATCGTATTCGATTTCTCTCCTTCCTTATACGCGTTTATTGCAATCACCAAATGATGATCTTTGACTATGTAGAAATTTGCTTGCGTCGAGGCATCACCCAATTTGACTTCAAGATCGATGTATCCATATGCATCTCTGGGCTCTCTATTTGAATCTTTAACCACAGTCGGGTGATGAGTAGCTTCCCTGCTTCGAAATCTTTGCCGCTCTCAAGGTCTTGACGGTAATGATGTTAAATTCGGAAGCCGTATCAATCAACGCGTTATCGAACTCAACGTCTCTCAAACGAGTGACAGTTAGGAGTCCCCAGTTTCCATTGCTCACGTCCTTCAGGAAATCGGGGTTCCCGGATCGCCATCGGATACAACGCATACCCGACACAACGTGGTTGAGGGCCGCAAATATGTCTTGACGCTGTCCTTTGGAGAAGTACAAGATTTCACATATGTGCTCCATCATAGATTGTACGGTCTTGCGAATGTAATCCCCGTAAATCATGCGGTTCCCGATAGGTAGGGGTCTCTATGAACACCTTCGTTCCAAGCCGGAGTTCCCCTGTCTCTACCTTTTCCCCGAATATTTGTTTCAACCTCGTTGCAATCTTTGGTTGGATGATGGACGAACCCGTGGTAGCAACAATATCTGGGATCTGCCATTTTTTCCTCGGTTGGAGGACGTCCGATAGGGGGCAGCTTTACGGCGTCGTCTTGGATCCATGCTTCCAAGAGATCTATCACTTCATTCATGGGAAAAGGAAAACCCGTGTCTTTAGTGTTTTGTGCACGAGTTTTGTCTGTTCCCTTTTGAGACGAAGTCTTGTGTGCCGGGGATGTCCGCTTGGTTTGTTGTTCCGTCACTGGAGCTTTCCTTTTCTCTCCTCCGCCCACTACACTCACGGAAGGACCAGTGTTGTATTGCTTGTTCGTGAGTCGCCTGCTCCCTCGACTTTCACGTGAATCTTCACTTCGAATGACTCTGGTTCTTTCTAGCAATGCTGGTGCAGTTGTTGCTGAACGCTTGGCAGCTTTATGGAGTTCAGAGAACGTTTGAAAGCCTAGATTCTCTAACAGAGCGCGGTATATGGGTATCATCCCGTTGATGCACAACTCCACCAATTGTCGTTCGGTGACGTTCGGGTCATGACAATCCAGCGCTTGAGTTCTGAACCTTGTGACGAAGTCGTTAGGATGCTCGTTGTTCCGCTGAAGAATTCTTCCTAGATCTGAAAAGGTGATTTGTTCAGACACGAAGAAATACTTTTTGTAGAAAGCACTGACCATCTCGCTCCAGTTGGATATCTTTGTTAGGCGCGATGTTGTTGTACTGTGTACGCCCCTCCCGTAAGTGATTTCGAGAATTCTTTCAGCGCAGAACATGATTGTATTCATGTTCCCCCAAGGATTCCAAGAATCGAGAGACATGTTCATGAGCATTACCGCACTGGGTCGTAGAGGAGAACTGGGAGAGGTGTAACCTCTTGGAAGAGGGATTCGTTGCATATCTTGAGGGTATGGAGGTTGGTGTTGGTGTGCATCCGTCAGATTTCCTTTGCCTCGGCTTTGAAGGAGTCGTTCTAGATCCTCACATGTGATGAAGTTGGGTGTCTGGTCCCTTTCTCTTGAACATTCAGGAGCAACACGAGCTTCTTCACTCATGTGGGTCCGAGTGGAAACGTCGGCTCCGGGTGAATTGAAGACATTTCTTGTTGGCTCCAAAGATTGACGTGAATCTTGTGGCAATCGTTCAGTCAAGGTCTTGAGGAAAGTGAGTACCTCCTTCGGAGTTGCGGCCATATCTGTTTGAGTCTTAGCAAGAACTTCCCTGTTTCTCCATCAAGTCTGCAATGGTAATAGACGGTGGTCCTCCTCTTGTGCCTCCGGCTCCTCGTCCTGATGAGGGAGTGAAAGTTATTTCCCTGGTGACCACTGGAGGCGTTACACTTGAGGCGATGCCGGGATTTACAGGCTGCTCCGCTCTCGGTGATGGGAGGCGTTACACCCTTTGGGATGTCTCCTGCTCCGCTAGTGTTGGTGATAGAGGTAACAACTCCTCGAGATGTGTTGGCTACGGTAGCTCCACTGACAGGTACATCAACACCGGGAGTGTTATCCACACTAGTTCCGTCCGAATTGATTGCTGATCCAGACCTGAGTTCCACCATCTTGAAATGAATTGTTGATCGAATTGGTTCTAAGATCTACCCTTTTTGAAATTGATGAAATTGAATCGGATTTCGAAGAAATTGACTTTACAACCGAGAGATTAACCTCCCACTGTGGTCGCCAATTGTTTATGGGTTAAAACTACTCTTGCAGAATTTGGTAATTTGGGGTGTGGATGAGGAATGAATTTAAACCTTAAACAAATGCACTGCGCGGTGAGTGCTTGTAGATTCGAGAGATCAATCTGTGCAAGTCCGGCCTAAACCAAGAAATGGCCGTTCCAGACTTATTTCGGTCACAAAGTGAAGGAGATGGGGTTGATCTTAGGGAGGGAAGCGAAGAAGGTGTTGAGAATGTGAAGGTGTAGACTTGCTTCTGACTTGCGACAGGAAAGTGAACAAGCTTACAATTGGTGTAAGCAGGCTCTGATGTTTTCTTGTTGTTTTTCTCTATGTTTTTTCTCCGTTGTTTGGAAATAGGGCGGAGAACCCATTTATACAAGTCATTGAGTCTTATTCACGTCTCTCGTGGGAAGTGGAGGAAGTGGAGTGATGGAGTGATGGAGTAGTGGAGTTGTGCGTTGGTGATACACGACCAGCCTTGCCCACTTCTCCTGTTCATCTCCAGCCGTCCATGACTTCCTAACACGTTCTTGTGATGGCGCGTTGCACGCTGCACGCTGTAAACCGCCGACCAATACCCCAAGTATGTATCCCCCCATTTGTGACATGATTGATGTTCTGGAATGTGTGGATCATGGATCCACGATAGGTAGCATGTAATGCCGATTTGAATAATTGTGTTATTCGGGAAGTTGATACTTGTGAAGTATCATGTGTATTTTATGTGTCTTCGCATCATGGTGTGGTAAAGTGATGGGTAATGACGCCTCACCGACCAACTAACACCGACTGGGGTTGTATAACCAAGCTGGTGAAGTTGGACGGATGAGATGATCTTTGAGACACTCATCTGCGACCGTTAATGAAATTAGGGTTTTAAAGAGGTGCGCAGCATCACTCTTGACTTGGTCGAAACCAAGCATGGGATACAACCTTGGCCAGGCCGACCATACATGCGTGTAGACGGCATGATGGTGTAGGCGCATGTACCCCATTACCTCACGAAAGTATGATCTAGGTCACTCAATTCATCCGGTGAAATCGAGTGGTCGAGATCGATTTGCGACCAAAAACTAGTGCCGCAAGGGCCGCACGTCACGCCCTCTTCAGGCACACGTTCCAAGACGACCAATCTTGGTCGGTCTTGGCCGATTGGCCTGGTGTGAAGGTGGTAGGCTGATGTTCACGCCTATACCTGCATATCCCATGAAAACGTGATCCGAGCCATCCAAATCGTCCGACGAAGTTGAGTGGTCGAGATCAGTTTGCGGTTTGGGAGGTGTGACCACGCTAGTTTGTGCGTGCGTTTTGGATTAGCCAGGCATGATATGCCTTGGCCGATTGGGTTAGGGAATAGGTGGGTCCACGGTGGTCATGCTGGTATGACCGGACCTGCTTAATCTAATCTTGGACCCTCCATTTATGCCGGAGAAGATGGACGCTCGTGATGCTCAAAACCCTAATTTTGGGTTTCAAAGCCGTGCGTCTTCTCTTGTTTGGGCGGCGATTTCGTCACGACCAAACATGGTTGGTCTTGACCGATTGGTCAAGTGTGTAGGCGGGCCCACGGTGATCGTGTTGACATGCTCTGGGCCCTTTGAATCTACATCTACACCCTCCATCTATACCTGCGAAGATGGATGGTTGAGACTGTTTTGCGACACATGTAATATGCCGCAAACCCTAATTTACGGTTTTCCGTCCATAATGCTTGGTGTGAACGTTTTTTGGCAAGTTAGGCCAATGGCCGACCGTGCGGGTTCCGCATTGATTCGGCAGTGGGTATTGCATACCTGCTTGGGGGTGATGGAATTGATCTGGGTCATCCAATCATGCTTATGGAGTTGGATGACTGCGATCATATCCGGACTGATACGGTCAATCCGGATGCTCAATCGGGCTAGTATAACACACCGAAAGGGGCTCAATTGGGCTAGTATAACACACCGAGAGTCAGCCTGTACGGGTATTTCGTACATGGTTTCATTATAGTGCTTGGAGGTTCGTGTTACTCTGTAAGAGTAACACTCAGTCGTCATGCCACACTGATAATGAGTACTGGAAATACAAGGCTGATTAGAAATTCATAGGATGGGATTGTTGCCACATGCTCCAACCTGGAGGAATTTCATGTATTCACAGAATGGGATTGTTGCCACATGATCCATTCTTGGTGAATTAAGTGAGGGAGTATCCAACACTTATAAATGGCTTTATCTTTTACAAGATGTTAGCGCATAATTTTTTCCGGTTTTTACAATTTTAACCTCAAATGAAAACCCACCATCAACACCACCAATAATGAGACAGAATATGAGGCTGTGATACATGCCCTGAAGTTCGCAATAGAAATGAAGTTGGAAAATGTGAGAATCACCAGTGATTCGCAATTGGTCATTCGTCAAATAAAAGGAGAATACACTACAAATGAATTATCTATGAAGATATACAAAAAACTTGTTGAGGAATTGTCAGCGGGAATTCCAAAAATTAAATGAAGACATATATCAAGAAAAGATAATAGACTCGCAGATGCTTTTGCTTTTATCTCAAGTATGATGACAGACCCAACTGCGAGATGCATAAAGATACAAACACTTTTATCACCATCAATCAATAAAGAAGAAGAAGACGAGGTAGATTTAATGATAATAGAAGGTGGAGAACAAACACCTAATATCTAAGATTGGAGAGCAGAACTTCATGCATACCTGATGAGAGGAGAAACACCAAGGAATAGATTGGAGGTGCACAAATTAAAAAGTCGTGCGACAAATTATGAACTAAGGGATGGGATATTATAACAGAGATCCTTTAACGGACCTTCACTCAGATGCTTAAAACGAAAAGAAGGAGAAAAAGTGTTAAAGATGTTACATAGTGGGGATGCTGGCAATCACAGCGAAGGAAGATCTTTGGCATACAAAGCTAAGATGCAAGGTTATGATTGGCCATATATGCATGAAGATGCGAAGCAAATATCAAGGTGTTGCGAAGATTTCCAAAAGGCACGGAAAGAAAATACATGCACCTGGAGCACCATTAAC
The DNA here is from genome assembly GCA_023531295.1 of Papaver armeniacum. NCBI lineage: Eukaryota > Viridiplantae > Streptophyta > Magnoliopsida > Ranunculales > Papaveraceae > Papaver > Papaver armeniacum. Next base: position 744,250 of record JAJJWW010019426.1, read on the forward strand.
GTCTTCCACAAGTGTATGGCCTTTTGGAAAATGGGGTTTAGATATTGTGGGACCATTTTTACCGGGGTCTGGGCAAAGAAGATATTTGATTTTTGCTACATACTATTTCACAAAATGGGCAGAAGTAAAGGCAGTACAACACATTCGCGACAAAGATATTTTTACGTTCATATTTGAGAATATTATATGCAGATTTGGAATCCCCGCACAATTGGTATCTGATAGGGTGTAGAATACATCCTATTTACTATCTATTGTTTATGCTTTCTTTGCTATTTTTCTTGTAAATTATGTATTTTACGCTTGTTTTGAGTTTTATAGCTACTTTGGAGTCGCACTGAGGAAAAGAAGAAGAAATCACCCAATTCGAGCCAAAAGGGCAAAAAGGTCATTTACAGGCGATTGATATATGGAGCTGACCCAAGGTTAAGGGGTAACTCTCTTTTGGAGGAGTACTAAAGCCAGGCCCGTAGAGGTTAAGGGGTTTCTAGAGGGTGGCCCCTATCAGTTTTCATGGGTGTGTTATTAGCATCCAATTCTAACCCACCTCATAACCCTACATGAGAGACGACTTTCCTCTCATTACATTTCGTTTCTATGAAATTGAAAAGAACAAAGATTTAAATTCTTTGTTATTAAACGAGAAAGGAAATAGATCGAGAGTCAGGAATCGAGTGAGAAGATGATGAAACTGTATGAATGAGATTGAGAGGTTGATGCTCGGTGATGCTGCTGAGATCGAGAAGGAATTGATTCTGTTGGTGGAAGTCAGGGTTTGCACAGATGTGTTTGAGAAGATGGGTCTGTGTTGGATTCGATGGAGATAATGGGGTTTGTTGAGGAGAATTGCAGCTGCTATTGTTGATCATGGTTTTATATCTGAGGTTGGAACTGAGCTGGAAGAGAGATTTGAAGTGCAAATGAAGAATTTGGGTTTCTGGAGCTGAATGGTTAAAGTGAGCTGCAATGGTTGTGTGTGTGGCATTTGCAATTGGGAATTTGAACTGAGTTGGTCTGAGAATTGGGTTGGCTGATGCTGTTGTTAAGATGGAGAGGAAGAATTGGAATTAGGGGTTTCTGCTGCTGTAGTCAAGAAAAAAGATGAATCTGTGAATTGAGAGATGGATTTGTTGTTGCAGTTAGTGATTCGAGATTTCAAGATAGGGTTCTCTTGGTGGTTGTTTACAAGGAGGTGGTATTGAGTTAATGGTGGCCTGGGGCATTGTTGTTGCTGCTTGTGGAAGAAGGAGACTAAGATGCTTCTACTGGGATTTCAGGGCAAAGCCCTGAGCTGAGGTGAAGCTATAGGAATGATGCTGTTGTTTCAGGTGGAGTTGAAGCCACATTGGAGGTGGCAACTGAGATGTCAGTGAGTGATAATGGTGTTGAATTAACAATAACTGGAGATGCTGATGCTATGAATTATAGAGAATGTGATGTGAATTGTGTCACAGTCAGGGAAAGTTAGGTGCTGCTGTAAATTGGCCTGGGTTTGTGGTGGTATTGCCTGTGGAAGTGGAGCTGATGGTAGCCTGAGGTGATACTGTAGCTGGTATTGTTGGTGGCTGCTACATGAGCTGGTGGTAGTTTTGCAGGGAACTACAAGTGATGGTAGGATGAGATGTGTAGGCAAGAGCTGTTGGGTTGTTTGATTGAGCTGCAGCTGGAAATGCTTGTACAAGGCTACAATGGAATGGCAGGTGGAAGTGATGGCTTATGAAAATGGGTTCTGTGTATGCTAGAGTTGTGCATTGGAGGATTGCGGCTAAAAGAGAATGGACTGAGGCAATGAGCTGCAGTTGGAAGCCCTGATGTTGCAGTTGTTGTGTGTTTGCCAGGGAAGACATGAAGCCTTTGCTATTGAGCTAAGAATTGAATACCAGATGAAGATGGGTTGTTATTGCTGGGGTATCAGAATGAAGTTGGCAGGTGACCCTGAGTTGAATGAAGACTGTGGCAATGGTTAGGAGATTGCAGGCTTGAAATGGAACTAGGGTGCAGTGAATGCAAGAGCTGCAAGAATTGAATGATGCTGTTGCAGGTGGAGTGCAAGTGATGCATTGAACTGGGGCTTTGCAGGTGGTGCAATTGGCCAAGATGGCTGGATTACACCGGTAGTGACAAGAAGAGGCATAGCCATCATGGCCGAGCATGATGCAACTTGCAGCGACCTTTGTTAAAAACCGGTCCGAGAGTTAGCTAGCTGACTCGGTTCTGACTCAGTGATTCCCCTTGACCTTTGACTAACAAGTTGACTGACGGTTTGACCTGTTTGACCGTTAGTCTTAACGGAGGACTGACGGAATATTCCGTCGAATATTCCCTTGACGGAGAATTTTTCAGGTGGCCGGCGGCGACACTTCCGGCCAAATTCCGGCCATAATCCCAGTTTTCCGGCGACCAAAAATTCCAGAATTTTCTATGGACTTCTCTCATGGGTGTGAAGACTTGGGCTAGGAATTGGATGGAGAATTGGACTCAAACTTGGAAAGAGAAGATGGAAGAGTTGAGAAAAGCTTGGATTTGGAAATTGAATTACAAAAGAAAAAGGATTCTTATCCTTGGAAGATTTGGAGAATATTGAAGCCTATAAATAGAGAAGTTCTCTATATTTTTACACACCTCTCTACACACACATCACTTGTGTTTTTGCTTGCTTTTCTAAGATTCTTCTTTTTAATTATTTGTGTGAACTTGAAAATTCTCCTTTTAATTATTATTATTTGTGTGAATTTCAAAAAACATGAGTAGCTAATTTTATTATTGATTGAGGATGAATTCCTAGTTCTTAACATGATTTGAGTTTTGTTTCAATTCTATCTTGAGGTTTTTTCACATAATTATCGCTTGTTTTTACTAATAGGAATGTTTAGTCATTCATGATTGATTGATAGATTGTTTGGAGTGCACGCTAAATTGATTTGTTGATTTCATCTAAAGCTAGTGAAAGTTAGGAGATAAGTAATCGTTTCTTGACTCTTTGCATAAGTAGCAAACACGAGACCTTGCGGAGGGATTCCGTGGAGCAATTGTGTGTGAAAACAACGTTAGCAAGTAGACCTTGATCTAAGAGTCTAACTACTAATATTGACCTAATAAGTTCATGAATCTTAATGCGTTTATTTAAATTACATCTAGAGTGATCTACTACTAGGTGGTTTGGTAAATAGAATCCGGTAGTCGAGAACTTCCGTGTCCTAAGTGATATAAGGGATTTAGGGGTTTAGCACTGATCTAGCTGCTTTACCTACGGTTGGTGATAATTTGTGACTAATAACAAGTAGAAAAGAACATAACTTGATTCATTGTTTCGTAACGAAGAAGGATTCCTTGGTCTTGTCTCTCTTATTGCTTTCAACTTTATCTTTTAATTGCTTTGTTTATTTTCTTTTGATTTTTACACCCCCCTTTTCGTGACAATTTTTACAACTAGAATCTCTTGCTCCTCGTGGGAACGAACTTGACTTCCATTATATTATTTTTAATTGAGTGGAAATATTGATTAATTTGATTGCACCTACGACACGCATCAAATTTTGGCGCCACGCCACGGGAGCAAATGGATGATTTTAATTGTTTTTATTTTTCTTTTTGCTTTATTCTTGCTTTGTTGGATTCTATTTTGTATCTAACTTAAGTTTTTGAATCTTATTTCAGGTGCCAGTTTTCCATGTATGGTGGACAAGAGCAAGCATATTACAACAATCAATACGGTTTTCAACCTCAACATTATGACAACTTCCAACCATCCTTAGGATACAATCAAAACCAATCTTTTGGCTATGATCAAATTCCTACAGAACCTTATGGATATTCTCATACATATCAACAACCTTATGACGGGTATGTAAGTGGACAATCACAAGGATGGGAGGATAGTTTTGTTTATGATCAGAAATTCTCTAGTTTTGCAGATAAGATGTCTGCCATGATTGGGGATCTTCAACAAAAGTTTCAAGAATCACATCGAGAAATTCAAAGGAATTCGGAGAAATTATACGAACAAATTAATCAACCTTTGGAGATTTTTGATGACGCTAGTGTAGATTACTTAAGCCTTGATCTTAATAATGATCAAGCACCTATTCAAAAGGTAGAGCTTGAGGAAGATGCAATTAGTGCTTGGAAAAAATTCCTTAGGGAAAGATATGAGTCCGCGGAAGTGTATGAGCGTTGCAACAATGAGGAAGTTATTCCAACTCCGGATCATAATAACGATCCTTCACCTATTCAAAAGGAGGAGATTGGGTGTGACTTACCTATTGTTATAAACGGTGTAACACCCGCACATGAAGATCTTATAATCTATACCGATGAAAATCATTTTAGTGAATGGCCCGATTCCGATGATGAGAATGTTGAAGAGATGATGCTAGAGGATGAAACCACATTCATTGATTTTGTGGAAGACCCAATTGAACTTGCCAATGATTATAATGATGCCAAAACTTTGGTTAAGGTAGAAAACGACGAAGAATGGTTGCAAGGTTTAATAGAGGACCACGATATACAAGAGGTAAGTAATTCACTTGAATTTTTTAAGGATGAAGAGGATTCTATAATACAAGAAATTGTGCAAGGTTTGTCTAACCCTTTGCATATTGATTCTTCTCCTTTACCTCTTATTGGTTTGAATGTATGTGCTTCGAAAGTATTTTTGGATGATTTTGTTTCTAAATATCCACCATTGGAAACACTTGATTCTAACACTATGCAGGTTTGCCAAGAGGAACACATGGAAATTCCCAAATTCTATGTTCTTTATACACTTCCGAGTGTGGAAAAGAATAAGTGTGGGGGAAATTTCTATCGGGCGATAACATCATTATTATTTTCTTGTGCTAACATTTGTATGGAGTTATTGTTTGCAAAACAGGTATTATGGGTGGATCCTCAAATTTTCAGATTGTTAGTATATGGGGAATGAATCATGCAAGAGCTAAGTCGGGCCGTCGACTTTAAAACAAGCGCTTAATGGGAGGCAACCCATCGGTTTTGTATTTCTTATCCTTTTGCTTTTTGTTATTTCTTTTTCTTGTTCCTTATCATGTTAAAATTTCCCACCTTGACTTTACTAGGAGGATTCAATTACATTGAGGACAATGTAAGGTTTAAGTGTGGGGGAGTGGTTAAGCATGTTTTTAAAACAAAAATTACAAAAAAATTAAAAAAATTTGAAAAAAAAAAAAGTTTTACATAAAAACTTCAACTTTTAAAGATTTTAGAGTCACTAGCATACTTCTAGGTATGTTTACATAGAGATTTTGACCGACATAATTGAACTTGGAAATGTTAGAGAACTACATTCGGATTTCTTGCTTGTTTGAGTGTTAAATAATGGATTTAATCATGCCGGTGCAGGGAGAAATGCATTATTAGAGTTGCTGATCAATCATTAGTGGAGACTACCCGTATTCATATCATGTGAGGCACCGACCAGAAATTTTCCATCTACTAAAGAGCTTCTTTTGAGTGTGTGTCACCGTAAGTAAATTCCGGGTAGAATGGTGAGCTACCCAACCTCCCACCAATAGAAGCACTACTATTTGATCTCTTGAGTGCTAATTTTGTCAATCATGAGGGTGACGTCTATAGATGAAAGCCTCCTTCTTGTAGTTCGATTTGCAGTTAGCACCATTCTCTCTCTCGACAACAACGGATCCATAGAAACACATTCATCATCAACAAGGAGCGACATCAAAATCTACAAGGAAAGTTGGAAAAAGTTTAAGGTTTACAAGCAACGGAACGAGAAAAAGAGCAAATTTCAAATTCAAGTAAAGCAACATACAAAGAGCGGATTTCACATATATGTTGAGGACTTACAATACAATGAGGTAATTTTATATCCAAGTATGAAGACTTATTCATAAAAGCGAAGGAAATTAAAAGGTGAGAATTTTTGAAAGTTTATGATTTCAAAGACGATACAAGTTGTGAAGAATCAAGTGGTAAAATACTTCTTCCACGGCCATGGTTTATTTTGTATTTAATTTTCTCTTGTCAAAAAAAAAAAAAAAAAAAAAAAAAAAAAAAAAAAAAAAAACAAGAGAAATATTTGTTCTTATTTTTATTTAATGAGCCGTGGGGAAGGAAAATTTATAAGGAAGTTTCAAGCGACAAGGTTTTAAGGTAAAAGAGTTACAAATTGTCAAGGAATTACGAAGATCAAGAGTTTATCATTAATAGTTGAAACCGAAGACGAAGACCATGAAGATCAAGACAAGGAGCGGAAGACGTTTCTATTGGATGCCGTGAGAGTGGTGTTATCATAATTGGCGATCGGATGTGAAGGTGAGTAAGTAATCTCATCCTCAATAATAAATGGTTGATTTCCTTTCTTAGAGATCGTCAGAAAAATGGTTTTTCAAAATATTAAAAGATGTGGATTTTTCAAAATTTCGGAAGTTATCCTTCCCATCATTCAACGTGTTGCAGGAATTCTCTCTTCATTCCTACCTGCACACATGTGTGACCCATAAAAAAGCCGTCTTTTTGAGTGCAATTATCATAAAATCCTTTTTGGTGAGGCAGAAGTCGAGGCGAAATGCTTATTGATCGTTTCTCAAACACGCATTCTCTCATTATGGTGTGGTTATTTCTCACTCAACATTTAAGAACGAGAATATGTTCTTTAGTATTTCTAACTTCTTATTACTAGTATGCAGAAACTCTATGTCCTCATAACTCTTTGGATGCTTGGGACGCTTGAATGCTTTGAAGTTGTGAGTTTTTAGTTTGATTTGCTCGAGGACTAGCAAAGTCTAAGTGTGGGGGAATTTGATAGGGTGTAGAATACATCCTATTTACTATCTATTGTTTATGCTTTCTTTGCTATTTTTCTTGTAAATTATGTATTTTACGCTTGTTTTGAGTTTTATAGCTACTTTGGAGTCGCACTGAGGAAAAGAAGAAGAAATCACCCAATTCGAGCCAAAAGGGCAAAAAGGTCATTTACAGGCGATTGATATATGGAGCTGACCCAAGGTTAAGGGGTAACTCTCTTTTGGAGGAGTACTAAAGCCAGGCCCGTAGAGGTTAAGGGGTTTCTAGAGGGTGGCCCCTATCAGTTTTCATGGGTGTGTTATTAGCATCCAATTCTAACCCACCTCATAACCCTACATGAGAGACGACTTTCCTCTCATTACATTTCAGTTTCAATGAAATTGAAAAGAACAGCATTGCAGCTGCTGTTATTAAACGAGAAAGGAAATAGATCGAGAGTCAGGAATCGAGTGAGAAGATGATGAAACTGTATGAATGAGATTGAGAGGTTGATGCTCGGTGATGCTGCTGAGATCGAGAAGGAATTGATTCTGTTGGTGGAAGTCAGGGTTTGCACAGATGTGTTTGAGAAGATGGGTCTGTGTTGGATTCGATGGAGATAATGGGGTTTGTTGAGGAGAATTGCAGCTACTATTGTTGATCATGGTTTTATATCTGAGGTTGGAACTGAGCTGGAAGAGAGATTTGAAGTGCAAATGAAGAAATTAGGGTTTCTGGAGCTGAATGGTTAAAGTGAGCTGCAATGGTTGTGTGTGTGGCATTTGCAATTGGGAATTTGAACTGAGTTGGTCTGAGAATTGGGTTGGCTGATGCTGTTGTTAAGATGGAGAGGAAGAATTGGAATTAGGGGTTTCTGCTGCTGTAGTCAAGAACAAGATGAATCTGTGAATTGAGAGATGGATTTGTTGTTGCAGTTAGTGATTCGAGATTTCAAGATAGGGTTCTCTTGGTGGTTGTTTACAAGGAGGTGGTATTGAGCTAATGGTGGCCTGGGGCATTGTTGTTGCTGCTTGTGGAAGAAGGAGACTAAGATGCTTCTACTGGGATTTCAGGGCAAAGCCCTGAGCTGAGGTGAAGCTATAGGACTGATGCTGTTGTTTCAGGTGGAGTTGAAGCCACATTGGAGGTGGCAACTGAGATGTCAGTGAGTGATAATGGTGTTGAATTAACAATAACTGGAGATCTTGATGCTATGAATTATAGAGAATGTGATGTGAATTGTGTCACAATCGGGGAAAGTTAGGTCTTCTTGTAAATTGGCACGGGTTTGTGGTGGTATTGCCTGTGGAAGTGGAGCCGATGGTAGCTCGAGGTGATACCGTAATTTGGTATTGTTGGTGGTCGCTACATGAGCCGGTGGTAGTTTTGCAGGGAACTACAAGTGATGGTAGGATGAGATGTGTAGGAAAGAGCTGTTGGGTTGTTTGATTGAGCTGCAGCTGGAAATGCTTGTACAAGGCTACAATGGAATGGCAGGTGGAAGTGATGGTTTATGAAAATGGGTTCTGTGTATGCTAGAGTTGTGCATTGGAGGATTGCGGCTAAAAGAGAATGGACTGAGGCAATGAGCTGCAGTTGGAAGCCCTGATGTTGCAGTTGTTGTGTGTTTGCCAGGGAAGACATGAAGCCTTTGCTATTGAGCTAAGAATTGAATACCAGATGAAGATGGGTTGTTATTGCTGGGGTATCAGAATGAAGTTGGCAGTGACCCGAGTTGAATGAAGACCGTGGCAATGGTTAGAGAGATTGCAGGCTTGAAATGGAACTAGGGTGCAAAGTGAATGCAAGAGCCGCAAGAATTGAATGATCTTTGTTGCGGGTGGAGTGCAAGTGATGCATTGAATCGGGCTTTGCGCAGGTGGTGCAATTGGCCAAGATGGCTGGATTACACCGGTAGTGACAAGAAGAGGCATAGCCATCATGGCCGAGCATGATGCAACTTGCAGCAGCCTTTGCCAAAAACCACCGGTAGAGTTAGCTAGCCGACTCTGTTCGACTCGATGATTCCCCTTGACCTTTGACTAACAAGTTGACTGACGGTTTGACCTGTTTGACCGTTAGTCTTAACGGAGGACTGACGGAATATTCCGTCGAATATTCCCTTGACGGAGAATTTTTCAGGTGGCCGGCGGCGACAATTCCGGCCAAATTCCGGCCATAATCCCAGTTTTCCGGCGACCAAAAATTCCAGAATTTTCTATGGACTTCTCTCATGGGTGTGAAGACTTGGGCTAGGAATTGGATGGAGAATTGGACTCAAACTTGGAAAGAGAAGATGGAAGAGTTGAGAAAAGCTTGGATTTGGAAATTGAATTGCAAAAGAAAAAGGATTCTTATCCTTGGAAGATTTGGAGAATATTGAAGCCTATAAATAGAGAAGTTCTCTATATTTTTACACACCTCTCTACACACACATCACTTGTGTTTTTGCTTGCTTTTCTAAGATTCTTCTTTTTAATTATTTGTGTGAACTTGAAAATTCTCCTTTTAATTATTATTATTTGTGTGAATTTCAAAAAACATGAGTAGCTAATTTTATTATTGATTGAGGATGAATTCCTAGTTCTTAACATGATTTGAGTTTTGTTTCAATTCTATCTTGAGGTTTTTTCACATAATTATCGCTTGTTTTTACTAATAGGAATGTTTAGTCATTCATGATTGATTGATAGATTGTTTGGAGTGCACGCTAAATTGATTTGTTGATTTGATCTAAAGCTAGTGAAAGTTAGGAGATAAGTAATCGTTTCTTGACTCTTTACATAAGTAGCAAACACGAGACCTTGCGGAGGGATTCCGTGGAGCAATTGTGTGTGAAAACAACGTTAGCAAGTAGACCTTGATCTAAGAGTCTAACTACTAATATTGACCTAATAAGTTCATGAATCTTAATGCGTTTATTTAAATTACATCTAGAGTGATCTACTACTAGGTGGTTTGGTAAATAGAATCCCGGTAGTCGAGAACTTCCGTGTCCCGGTGATATAAGGGATTTAGGGGTTTAGCACCGATCTAGCCGCTTTACCTACGGTTGGTGATAATTTGTGACTAATAACAAGTAGAAAAGAACATAACTTGATTCATTGTTTCGTAACGAAGAAGGATTCCTTGGTCTTGTCTCTCTTATTGCTTTCAACTTTATCTTTTAATTGCTTTGTTTATTTTCTTTTGCTTTTTACACCCCCCTTTTCGTGACAATTTTTACAACTAGAATCTCTTGCTCCTCGTGGGAACGAACTTGACTTCCATTATATTATTTTTAATTGAGTGGAAATATTGATTAATTTGATTGAACCTACGACACGCATCAGTATCTGATAATGGGAAACAGTTTAAGCGACAGAATATAGAACTGTTACTTAATGCATTTAAGATAAAGTGTGAGAAGTCAACTCCTTTATACCCTCAGGCCAACGGACAGGCAGAAGCAACAAATAAGACAATCGCAGATATATTGAAGAAGAAATTATAAGGGCATAATAGAGCATGGTGTGAACAGTACATAATGCAAGTATGGGCTTACAACACAACCAAAGCGAGAAGCTACGGGAATGTCACCTTCTCGTTTAACATATGGAGTTGAGGTGTGTGCTACCAACGAAGTTATTATTCCAACAACAAAGAGAGAAGCTTGGGAGAAAAATCTTAGTGCGGGTATTATTTTAAGCAAGCTAGATGAATTAGAAGAAAAAAGAGAAAGATCTCTACAGCATATGGAAAATTACCAGCGAAGATTAGCCCGAGAATATAATAAACGTGTTAAAACACGCGAATTTCAACCAGGTGACTTGGTACTGCGAGAAACACCAATATATCAGCGAGAAAGTGGTGGAAAACTTGCGAAAAAATGGGATGGACCTTATATCATTAAGGATATAGTTGGAACAGGAGCATATAGATTGATGGACCCTGAGGGTAAAGATGTGGGCCATAGACTCGATAGACCGTGGAACAGGTTATACTTGAAGAGATATTACCCGTAAAATATTGTGGAGAAAGAATAGATTGCGAAATGATGTTTGATTAAAGCAAAATGAATCTATATGAAAATCTTGTGAAAGAATTATTGCGAGATTATACAAAACAAAGAAAGAACATGCGAAAATTTCACACAGATAATGGCAAGAGATAAAGAATCAACAAAATAATCAGACATAGGCGAACCTACTATGGCGTACACCCTAGTTCGCGAAATCAAAATTTCGCAAGAGGCAAATGTAAGACCTAAAGTGCGTCATAGAAGGGGGTACCTATTACATGGCTCAGGGAAAAGGTTACACCGCCCATGGAACCTGAGTCATGGAGATCTGGGGTCAATAAAGCCCATCTAGGAGAGGTAACTCGGATTTTCAACCTAAGCTTATGACTCAGGTTGGACGACTGAGGGTCTCTTCTAAGGAGTCAGCATTTGATCAAGGCGCCGAGGTACACGGTTTAGCCAAGAGTGCCTGGGGAATTTGAAGTGTCTCGGCCATTCTTGGCAAGTCTTGGCTTATGCTGCACTCGGCCCGAAGAAAACTCCACTTATGGTGCAGTCTCGTAACCATTAGCCCTATAGGCAAAAGGGATAAGAGGCTGCGAAAACAACTGGTTGTTGTTAAGACCGGATGGGAGGAGCTAGCCTTGTATGGCAGAAGTACGCCTCCTTAAAGGGGCAACCAGGGGGAAGATAAGGGCGGCACCCTCCATTAGGGAGCTGATAAGTGTCTTAAGACGCAAATGTCATGAGGCTTTTTACTCACGGGAGTATCAAGGCTTGTCATATTTGTGCGACAATCCTGAAGAGGCAATAATACAAAGGAGAAGATAAGACGAGATCAATGGGTCATTGCATGCAAGTGTAAATACGTCCTGCGATTTCGTCGAAAGACGGCAATGTCATGGGGCTTTATTTTTGCAAGAATTTTTAGGCCTGTCATATTGTCGCAACAAAAATTTCAAAAAAAAAAAGTTAAGGCAAGATCAATGGGTTTTTACATGAAAATGCAAAGACGTCCTGCGATTTTGTCGCAATGACAAGAGGTGGCACAATAAGACCTTTAACTAGGAAGTCAAAATAAGACCACATGATTCAACAAAAGATTTATAAGAACTAACTATTATTTATGCAGGCCATCCATCGCAAGAAAGATAATGAGAGGCAGTATGGGAATTATTAAACAATGAACATTATCTTTCTCGCTAGTAAACACAATAATAAAAGAGTAAATGCATCTCAAAAATGACTGAAGTGCACCATATGCAAGAAGTTATACAGATGAAGTAGTCCAAAGAAATAAAATTACAAAAGAAGTTCAAGCCTCAACATCGACTTTTTCACCAGACGGAGATAATGGACGTCCTTCACTAATTTTATCACTCTCACCAGCTTTCTCGATTTCGCTGGCTTTTTCAGCTTCGCCAATCCTTTCTTCATTCTGGTTGGTTCCAACTTCTTCTTCATCTGGATTATTATAGACAATTTCATCATTAAGAGGAACCTCCTATTCATTTGCGAAATCTTCGCCACTTTCATAATGATAATCACTATCAGGAGAACCAAGAACTTCATCATCATCTACTTCCAAAAGTTCGACAGATACAGGGGAAAGAAATTTGGACAATAAGATATCATTCACAAGAACTTCAGCCCTGAGATGAACCTGGCGAAGAAGTGCCTTCTGGTGATTCCTACTTTGGATTAAGCGAGATAATCAAATCTTCATTCTGCCCGATAGCGAGAACGAGCAAGAGTAGAGACAAGTAATGCATTCTCTTTGCGAACCTTGGCATAGCTAGATTCCAAAGTAGAAAGGGATGAGCGAAGATCTTTCTCAGACTCTGCAAAAACAAAGAACAAAGAAAATCATTCAGGCGAAGGGTTCGCAAGGAAGACATAATAAAAAGACTTAACAAAGAAAAAATGGTTGAGGCAGTCAAATTTTATGACTACCTTCCTTTTGCGAGATAAGATATTGAGTTAAAGCCAAGCAACTATTCTCCAAGTGGTCCATGGCATTATCAAATTTATCTCCAACCAAACCTTTCAGTCGAGATCGCAAACTCTTTTCATTAGAAATGAGTAAGGTGTTTTCCTTCGCAAGAGAAGTGTAGGATTCTTCTAGCTTGGAGTATTGATATTTGAGTTGACTTGCCTTTATGCTTAAAGTTATTCTACCTTGAATAAGCTTATCTCTCTCAGCAGAAGATGATTCTGTTACTTCTTTGAGTTTATTTCTCAATGAGCAGAGGGATCGTTCTTGATCATTACATACTTTTTGGCAAATATTAAGTTCTTGCGAAGAGATCGCCACCTTGTTTAAAAAAATTTGCTTTTCCTGAGATAGGGTTTCATTCTCATCTAATAAAGTTTCCAACTCCAGATTAGCTTTAGTCAAAAAGTAAGAGAGGCAAGATAATTCACCACTTAATAAGTTTTTCTTCTGGACTAATTGAGCATTCTCCTTGGTAAGATTATCTATTTGATCAACAGAGTACGTATGAAGATTATCTAATTGGTTATATTGATCCATCCAAGCATCTCTATCCATTCGGGCTTCTTCGGCGACGGATTCAAACTGATATATCTCCATTTTTCGTTTCTGGTTTAGAGCTTAAAGGGAGAACAAGGATTTAATATATATATATATATATATATCTTTTAGTTCCTCATTCTTCTTGCAAAGATTGTCACGATCCAGTGAAACATTCTGAAGCTTTTGATTTTCAAAATGAAGAGTGTCACATTTCAAGGTCATGGCCTGGAGGTTATTCTTCAAAGTTTCAACTTCCTTTTCTAAGGATGTTTGCGAAGCCATTCTTTCAGAGCCAAAATATTTACTTAAAATTTCGCAGACACCAGATTTGATATGATCAATAGAAGCTTTCTTGACATCATCCAGAATATCTGATAAAACCTTGAAAGCAATATCCATCCCTTCCAGATTTTCTTTAGTAAAAGGGGAAGATTCGGATGAAGAAGTGATGATGGCAGAAGGTGGGAGAGTTGGATCATCTTTCGCCATAGATGTGTCATCTGAAGATGAAATTTGATGAAGGTTAATGATTGGGGCTGAGGCAGTGTCCAGAGAAGAGGCATTAATAGCAGAAGAAGAGAATGGTTCATTCGCGACAGGATTATCACGAGGAATTTCATTAATAAAAGGGTCAGTTACAGGGGAGAAGTCTGTAACGACATTTTCGCAAATAAGAAGAGGGGATTCAACTTGCGAAGATATCGCAGGAGGTGTTGAAAGATTAAACAGAGGAAATGGAACAGAAGTTTCAACATTTTTAGGGTGGCGAGATCTTTTTGGGGGCCTATCGACATTTCCATCACCCTGCGAATCACAAGTCAAATAAGAAACAGAGGCAACAATATTGTTATTAAAAGAATAAGTGTTTCTTAATACCTTGCTATTCGCAGGCTTTCTTTTGTTCACAATGATTTGTTGCTGCGAAATCTTGGGAACATTAGGGTTTTGGATTGTGAACTTGGTGCTAGAAGTGTTTTTGCTGAAACAGAAACAGTATGGGAATTATTCAAAGATGAACAATATCAAATAAAACAATTTCAGTAGAAGAGATCAATCCTAAGAAGATCAGTTTCAGCAAAATCAACAAACCTTGATGGCTCCATAGGAACAGTAGCAGAAAGATGGAGAGGATTTATGGAAAGATGAACAGTAGTAAAAAGTTGCAGACGACAAAAAGAAAATTCACAGAGAATGTAGAGATGAAGAAGACGAAGTAAAAGAAAGAAAATATTCTTATGATGGATCTCTTCTTAAATAGACAAAAGATAATGACCGGTTAGCATTTAATGTGCCGGTGAATAGGGGAACATTTAACACGTGTAAACGGTTATGCTTAATTCATGGAATCCTGTCGGCAGAAAATTTAGGGAAAGAAATGAACAGCTGCGGCATTTTGAAAGTATTAGTTCTCATGACATTATCTCCTTCGCAGAGAAGACATGAGAAGAGGCAAGATGTAGGATCAGAATATCGCAACATCAATATCCTTGCGAAATCCTTGAACGACACATTGCGAAGATATCACAGATTGGTAATATAAGTGACGCAACGGATGACGACAGCCTGAACACGAGAAAGATGTGAAGACCTAGCGAGATTTAGGAGTGTTGCGAGATTTAACATTTGAATAATTGCGAGAGTGTCGCAAGTCAGATCCGAAAATAAAGGACAGCTTAGCTGTCATCCACTATGTAATGTCCTATATAAAGAGCCGAATAGGCTTAAGAGGAGAGAGATCTTTTTCGAGTGTTGAGCAAGTCATTAGGAGAGAGAAAGTTCAGAGCGGTTGTAAATTCTTTAGCTTATTTCCTTTTCATCTTGTAACATTTTTGAGATTAATCAATAAAGATTATGATTGTTCATCTTAAAATGACTTGATTGTGTGAATTCTTATGAGGGGTGTAGTGTGGGATTTCCTGCAACTACACAAGTAAACATACTTCGTTGTTGTATTGTCTCGATCTTGTATCCATAGACGATCACACGAAGTGTGAACCGATTAGTTGTATTGTCTCGACTCAGTTCATAGACAATCATTTCCGGAGAAAGGACTTATAGGTAGGAAAAGTTTTAGATTGAGGTATATTTGGGTACCATCACCTTTTCAATTGGTATCGGAGCAGGCAAACACGAAAAGATCTAACAATCTGTGTTTGGTGCGATCCAACCTATAAGAAATTGAATCTATGTTTGATTCAGTTAACGTTATGCAAGAGGATGACTACTCAAAGGTTGAAGATGTTACTACTTCGTTGACTCATGATCCAGGAGTTGCGAAAACATCTGTGTCCATCTCTGATGGAAAAGAAGATGATGATAAAGAGTTGGTAAAACTTGAAAAGACAAGGGTACCCAAATACACCACAATCTTTTATTTTGATCACAACCTATACAAGACCCACTGTGTATAAACCTCTTGGAGCAACAATCACTTAAGGAATATTTCAACACAATGTCCACTTGAAATAGGGGTAGTCCGAACTGGCCTAACACGTGAATAATTATATCAGACAAGTGGAGGAATCCAATACACTTTGTGTGATCGTCAATGGATATGAAATCGAGACAATACTACAACAAAGTGTTCACTTGATAATAGTACGGTATATCTTCTTAATGATTCACAAAATGAAATCGAGACAATACTACAACAAAGTGTTCAGCAGTATTCTTGTTTTGATAATATCTAGCAGAACCGAAGTTCTCAATAAATATTTGATACCCAATATCCTAGCAGAACAGACGTTCTCTTTAGGACTAGATCTAGTATATCTTCTTAATGATTCATAAAAACTTCTTCTTCAAATCTTCAAAGTCTTCAATCTTCGATTTAATCTTCAATGTAACAACCTGCAAAAATAAACTTGATTCCTTATTGATTTGTCGCACAGAGCGGAGTCTGTTAACAATGGAAAATCAATGAATCTATCTTACGGATCTAGAAAAACTTAGATCCGCAGAAACATTAAATCCTTTATCTAGTTTGAGTGAACCTTATATCAGAAGAGAAGGTTTCAAGAATAAACAAACTAGGTGCAATCAAAGATTCAACAACCATTAGTCAATCAAATCAATCGAAAACAAAAGATAAACTGCAATTATCTAGTTTCCCACCAACGGTACTAATAGAGCTTCTCAATCCCAAAGAAGACTTTAAACTGAGCTACGTAAGAGATTTCGCCTAATTAGGTTACTCTCCTCTCCGAATAGGCGGCTACACCAGTAACAACACAACCGAGGAAGTTTGCTGTCACGAATGATTAGTTTGCAAGAAAGGAAAACTTCAAGTATTTATAGACAAGGAAGTTTGGACACCAAGGAATTTCCAAAACCGAAAATATTCTCAAGATATTCATTAAAGCACAAATTCGGTTTCCATAATTCCTGGAAATGCTCTGAGCAAAATATTGACCGAAAATCTCTTTGGAAAATCTTCAACTAGTAAATGCACATTACTAATTCTTTTTTTCCTAAGATAAAATTAAAAAACTTTAAATAAAAGATTCTTAACTTATGTATCTTTCGATCCTGGGATTTTCTTCCTTTAGCTATTAAGGAATAAATTTGAACAATTAAAGATAAGCGTTACTACACATGTTCAAAGTATGTCGACATCTTTACACATTAACCAAATATATTTTCGGTATCTCTAATATTTCTAGAATAATAGAAAATTCGAAAAGATATTTTTGGATAATTTTTTGTGTTAAAAACACAAAACGTGCTCGGATTTGATTGAGACTTATTGTGGCCGTTACCCTTTGTTGCACATGTCCATAGGATCGGTTCCCACATATTTATGGTATCTAACTTGCATGTGTTGCACATGTCCATAGGATCGGTTCCCCTTTGCTGCACCTCATACAAGGATCGATTCCCCTTTGTGATGTGTTGCACCTCTTACTAGGATCGGTTCCCCTTTACCCAGATTCGGTCATACACAATCACAAACTCGATCATACCATCTCAGGTGATTACTTAAGATTGGTTTCACTAATAAAAGTCATACTAATACAAAAGTCAGGCCTTTGTGAAAAGTTTTACCAAGAACACAAACAAGTCATGAGCGGTTATACTAATCACACATATTGGTTGTTCACAAGATATGCAATGAATAACAAAACCAATAACGCCTGGCGATTTCCTTTTCGATTCACAAAACAAGTTCATGAATTTACTTCCTTAAAACACATGTAAAACATTGTTTCCTAGGATGAAATCCTCACCTTATACCCATACATAATCACAATAGCATTCAACCGATTATGTCGATGTCTTATATACAAAGTTTAATGGTTAAGCAATAAACCTCGTATTGTATTCCTTAATACTATGTCTAACTAGAGTATAATCATGCTTTTCAGTTTTGTTTTCAATATACACGACTTGAAAGACACAAGATAGATATGAAACAAGTCAAGTCATAGTTACTAACCTCAAGTTGAAGGATGATGTCTTTGTTGTCTTCAATCCATCTTCAGGTCTTTGTGAGTAACTGGAGCACAATACTTCTATCATTTCTAGTCTAACCTATCGAAGTTGATTGTAGTTTACATAATAGAGATTCGAGTTTTGGAACAAAATATGACAACCAATCTTGACATACCAACGCTTAGTGGGTTCAACCGAGCAGTGCTCTAACAATCTCCCCCTTTGTAAATTTAATGACAAAACTCTATTACATATGGAGATAAACGAATTACAAAAATAACTCATATTAATCTACATACGCTAAATTCACATTTCAACATCACAATAACCTGGAGATATTCAAACCATAAATGCCGATGTTGACATTATAATAACAAAGCTATACTACTCCCCCTAAAGGTAAGATAGGTAGATTTTCAATCAACACGTCTTTGTTATACCAATTAATATGATATGTTACTCCCCCTTAGTTTGTGCTTTCACTCTTTCGTTTAGATAAACGTTTAAGCACCGATGTTCTTTTCCTTAGCGATACCAATCAATATAAAATCAATGCCAGTATCACTTGTTTACTCCATATATTTCTCCCCCTTTTTGTCACAAAATGACAAAGAAACGAAAAAAAAAAGGACAACACGAAAAGAATCTTACAAATCTCAATAGACTTGCAACCTGTAGAGTTAGGCACGAGGGTTCCACACATCATGTTCTGATAACCACTATCAAACCCGAAACTACAAGTAGTTTTATTTTGATATGTTACTGTTGATGGTGGTTTTTAGATTAGGGTTAAAATCGTAAAACCTTGCATCTGATGTGACGTTACTCTTTAAGGAAACAGAGCCACGTGTGCTAAGCTCTCCACTGTCATACTTATTGAGCCGCTCAATACACTTATATGAAATTTATCCAGATTGGCGAATGTAGCAACCATCCCAGATGTTCTGTAAATTTCGGCGCCTCGCGTATATTCACTTAATATAAGTTCCTCTGATGCCTTTTATGCTATGTTCTCCGGCTGAACCCTTAATGTTGATATGGCATGACGATTTGTGTTTACTCGCAGCAGAGTAGCACGAATCTCCAAGTATCAAGGATAAGGTCTTTGCATAAGGTATTCGAATCAGAAAAGCATGATGCTCTCTGGAAATGAACTTAAAAGAACTCTGTGTCAACACATAGAACTCAATCAATCGTCCTGACTAACTTACAGAAGTTAGGGTTTCGCGCCTCGTGCAATGTACCAGACCTTGCTTGTCAAAATTAAGCCTAAGTAATTAATCCGCCATGGATTAGCAGGTGCAGAACCTCGCCCATAATAAGAAAATAGGGAGCCGCAGCAGCAAAGAGAGGCGTGGCTATGCCTTAGGCCAGCTAGCGCCATTAGCCACGCCCCGACCCTATTTCTCTCGACCAATCAGGTCGCTTTAAACTCGCCACACGCACACAAGTTGTGGCTGGGCCCACACTTGTCGGCCCCACTTCTAATCGACCAATCAGAATGCGCCAAAGCCGCCAC
This sequence comes from Papaver armeniacum, assembly GCA_023531295.1. Taxonomy (NCBI): domain Eukaryota; kingdom Viridiplantae; phylum Streptophyta; class Magnoliopsida; order Ranunculales; family Papaveraceae; genus Papaver; species Papaver armeniacum. Next base: position 763,501 of record JAJJWW010019426.1, read on the forward strand.
ACTCTCACCAGAAGTGTGGTCGCGCCTTGTGTTTGGCTGGCCCCATTTTGTGGACAATCAAGTTGCTCTAAACTTGCCGCTTTACGTTAAAGGCCAAACACACCCTGTCGCGCCACATTTCTAAACTGACAAGCCAAATGCGCCCTACCATAACAACATATTGGTCGGCATGCCAACATGCCACTCTACCGCGGAAACTTCGCAACATGCCAACTTCACAACATGCTACCTAGCAAACATGCCACTTCGTGGCCGTTTCCACACTATGGCCTTGCCACCCACGGAAATTCATACTCCTATGGCCGTTTCCATACTATGGCCTTGCCATAGTTCCTTTGCCACACCCGTGGCGCCGTTTTCACAAAAGTAGCACCATGCCGCAGCCGCATGCCACGTGCACTAATTAGGGTTTCAATGTGCCAAACCCTAATTCGGGCAAATTGCTACCAAAGCCAAATAGCGTTTCCCGAAGCAATGGGATTGGCGTGGCAACATGGCCAATGTTGCCACGCCACATGTGGGTACGACTCCACGGCGCCAAAACCAAGCCTTGGCCACGCCAAGCCCTAATTCTTCCACGGCACCTTGGCCACGCCAAGCCCTAATTCTTCCACGGCACCTTGGCCACGCGAAACCCTAATTCTTCCATGGCACCTTGGCCACGCCAAGCCCTAATTCTTTTATGGCGAATTCTTCCACGGCGCCTTGGCCACGCCAAGCCCTAATTCTTCCACAGCGCCAAACCCTAACTTTGGCCACGGAGCCAATTTTTAGCTTTGGCCATACCGCAACATCACCGGCATACCGCTATGCCACGTCTACGCCATTGGCATGCCATTAGCATGTGGATGACGCCACTTCGCTATACAACAAGATGTGGCCATAATCAATGGCCATCCTTCTTCATGAGATGCAATCTCAGCCATCCAAGTTCGCTACCGAACTGATGGACTTGTGGAAACTCTTAGGCGACCAACCGCCTAAACCCAACGACCATAGCTACGCCAGGCGCCACTTGCACCATCGTGCCACTGGCATGCACAAGTCATGCCGCAATGCCATTGCGCCATTGTCAGGCGCCAACACAAGGTAACCACAATCAACGGCTACCCTTATTCATAAGATGCGATCTCGGCCATCGAAGTTTGCCACCAAACCGGTAAGCTCGCGACAAGTTTTAGGCGACTAGACAAAACGATCCTAACATCACATTCTATTTACCTACGGCAAGCCTCTCGATTTTAACTTGCCACACGTAGCAAAGTGCTACATGTTATCCACGAAAGCACTCGAGACATCAAAATATGTCATAAACTGGGGGATGCTCATCAGGGTATTGGTCTGGCGGTTTACAGCGTGCGGCGTGCAATGCGCCCGTTACAAGAAAGTGTCATGAAGTGGAATAATTAGTGGTGGTAAAAAGTAACAGTGTAAACAATTCATTTCCTTCAACATGGAAGCGTAATTATTGGCGGTTACACGAATTCACTTCCCTCATCATGACAGCATAACGTTGTAGATGGGGAAAAACGATTTGCTGGTTTTTATGGAATTGAGGAGACGACCGTACGGAGGAGACTCCTTGAACCGAGCGAAATGTTCAACCTCACACAGATGCACTGCAAAAAGGGAGTGCTTTGAATTCGAGAGATCAATCTGTAGTACTCCGGCCTAAACCAAGACAATGGCCATTCCAGAGTAAATTCGGTCACAAAAGAGGATGGGTTGATTTGTAGGAGGGAAGCTGAGAAATGTGTGGAATCAATGGTAATCGAAGATTGTAGGTGTGTTGTGAATTCTGAATATGATAAGTTCTGAAAGATTGAAGTTACTCAATTGATGAGTAGTTGAGCTCGTGTTGTCTGTAAGACATGAGATTCTCGTTGTCCTTTCAATCATGATTTAGGGACTTATTTATATTGCTGAAACTGTAGACACCATGATCCCATGAAGTGTGACAGTTGATGGAGTCAAGGAGTGGGGAAATGGAAATCGTGTTTGAAACCAGTTGTTCATCGTGCGGAGACTTGGTCGATTTTCCATCCACTGATTTGTTAACTCCTTCAACTGATTGCACGACTTGCTCACATTCCATCGTGTGTTTGAACACACGTGCCGTAGACCGCCAGACCAAAACCCTAGTTAATATCCCCCATGTAACACGATTGATGTCTCGTGTGATTGTGGAGTCTGCAAGGCAGACATGTATTTAGTTAGTCAGTTGTTGACTTCATTACTTCATGGGACGATGAGTCCTTGTTTTGTTGAGTCGAACGTGATTTGGAAATGTTCTGAGACTCTTGAATTGAACATGTCTGTTGAGACAGAGACATGATGTGTGAATAAGTTGACATGAGCAAATATTTCTCATTCGATGAATTGTTGAATATTGATAGTTGAACCAATATTCCTTGGTTTGAGCAAATATTGCTCATCTGAGCAAATGTTGCTCATTCGATGAATTATTGGTAGTATGACCAAATAAGATAATCGGGTAATTGAACCGAGTATGATAAATAAAATGCTGATCACGGGATCAACGTAAAATTATTAGCGTTTGAATCTGGAATTATGAACCTTGGACTCAAAACCCTAATTTGATCAATTGATGATTAACTGATGGTTTATTGAAAGTTAACCACGGAGCTGAGAAGGGACCGGATACATGGGATTATGGATCAACCATGTAGTTCCTAGATGCTCACGTGAGCAAATATCAAGGTCTCCTGAAGACCAGTTGATTTAATGAAAGAATGATTAAATGCTAGCTTAATCATTTTTTTAAAATAACGCTCGTATGAACCTTAGGTAATAAAACCTAATTAATTATGAAGAGGTGAGAGACCGACCAAGGGGTCATGAAATCGGCCCTAGGTGGTCACGGGATCGACTGACGATCATTCTATGAAAATCCGTAATTATTTGGAAGAG
>JAJJWW010019427.1:0-28596 GCA_023531295.1 Papaver armeniacum
TTGTATCAAAAAAATCCGAAAAAAAAAAAAATGGACAAGTTGTTGCTAGTCCCACATTTTTATCAACAAGGTAGTCACATCAGGGTTCTTCCTAAAACTACAAATTAAAAATGACAGCCTTAACCATGATCTGTCTGTACCTCAAATATCAGTAACCAACCAAAAGAAAAATGTTTAATATAATACTGCAAGGAATTTAATGCACACAGGGCTGGAAGTATACACTGACGGTCGAGCAGGGATGGAGGCAAATATTCAAATCTGACCTTCCTCAAATCATTGGTGTGATACCCTCAAGCCAAATTCATAATATCACTTGCAAAGGGATCGGTTACCAAATTTATATACTAATGTTGCTGGACTAGTGAACTGTTTTCGACCAACATCATGAAAAAGCTGAGTTGTCTATAAAGAGCTTTACTTCACACTCTATTTCGACTTAATCCAGAGATCACTTTTGCTATCGGGGAGACCGAAAGAGCCTTTACCAGCCTTGACAAGAGAAATATACAACTCATTCCATGTATCAGGTACACCTGGTAAACACCAATGACTACAATCCTGAATAGCTGCAATTCTCTTGAGCACTGTAATTTCTTCCCATACAGTGAAGGATGTCCATCAGAGCGATAATAAGTTAGTTTGCTGACATTCATATATATTACAGGAGTCTTCATTTTCCGAAGAGTGTCTTCTAGTATTGTCAGTTGTGATTGATCTGGGTTTATGTATTTTTCTTTACTCGTTATAGGCTCTGTTTCTAAGTTGCATTTTCCACCTGTATTCCATTTCCTCCTCTGCATATTAAAACAAAAAGTATGTTTTAATTCACACTAAAAGAAATTCTAGCCTAAAATAGGATAAGGCTGTGGTACTAACACGTAGTGAGAAAGCGAAAATCCTCGGAAAACAACTTGGGTTTTGGCAGAATCAATGCTGTTGTCAATCCATTCCTCCAAGTAGTAAGAGCTTTTTGAATGCTTTATTTATCTCCAGTTTCGGGTATAAGTAATCGCCTTCCTGAAAATAGTTAATTCTGCAATTGAAGTTGAAAATGCTAGTGTTACGAAGGCATCAAAAAATGGCCAATCTAGGAAGAAGTTTTTGCATGAATTCTTTGGCTTTCCAAGCTACTTTACCCATTATTAGTTTTCCCTCAACCCACCAATGATACGAGTCGAAAACTACAATATCAGCATCTTGATACACGGATGCTGGGTGAGACCATCAATCTGGTCCAGCCTTAGAGTCTCCACTTCTTGTTTTAATTCACTTCCGGCTTCTACGGGTCTTTGAATTCGTTTCATTTACTAGAAACACAGACCATACATATGCTACGGTACAGTTGTAGTCCTGCATTTGAAATTCAATCGTTCGCACAGTTTCATCAGCATTAGCAAAGATGGATTGTAGTCTCCTCTCGATGCAAGCGAGTAAATTAAGAAAATAAACACAACTTGCCTTGAAAATTAAAGACATATCTCCTCTTGTCTTGTATTCTGATTGCATAGACGGCCTAACAACTTTGGTCTTATCTGGAACGGCATTCCAAAGCATACAAACGAGAGACTCGTACATATTTCTATTCAAGGAATCCCCGGAAAGTACCAACTTTTTTCCTCTCAACCTCTCTAAGAAATCTGTTCCATTGAAAAAGCTACAAATATAAAACAAAAATGAGTAAAAGACATTATACTAGTAGTTTCTAAAAAAATCAGCATTTTTGTTTGTCAATATTGCATTTTTTTTTCTTAGATAAACTGATAGCTTACCTGGGGATATTCTTGCTGCACCCTGTATTTCTTGGATGAGATTTCCACTGCCACTGCCAATTTAGGTACTCGTTATCACGTTTCCCATTGAAGTAACAATCGAAAGGTTGTTTTTCGATGTATGGGCAAGAACCAGGAGGGTAATATGGTTCCTGATTGACGTCCCTAACCCATTCACCATCATAAATATCACAATCTCCATCCGAAGAATCCTCATCATCACCACCATATGCGGTATTACTATAACTTAACAAATTTTCTTTTTGTGTCCACTACTAGTTCTCCTTCTTTTGAAGATCAATGGAAACGTTACTACTTGAGTTGTCATAGCTGTTTTGGTGTAACTTATGCCGGATTGACTGTTTTCAATCGGGATGTCGAACAACTTTGAGATTGAGGAGGAGGTGGAGGAGGTGAAGATGAAGGAGGAGGAGGCGGTGGTGGAGGAGAACTAGTAGTGGTACCACTAGGTGAAGATTGTGAACTATGGGGAGAAGAAATTTTGTGGTAGTACCTGTTAAGATTGTTTTGAAGCATCGGATTCATTAGTGATGAAGAAATAGATGGGAACATGAAGATGATAGCTGTTAGAATGAGTACTGAAACTCCAATGATGCAACCAAAACCGAAGATTAACGCTGATCCTATTCTCTTGAACGATAAGGAGACGGTACTATCCCTAATAACTGACATAACTTCTGAAATCCTAAGCTTTATCATTGTATCAAACAAATATCAAAGTGAGCTTTGTTTCAAAGTATCACTAATGGATGAAAACAAAAGCTATATTGAAGAATTATATCAAGAATTCCTTCCTGACTTTCTTAATGATGTATATTATGGTAAATGTTCAAATAACTAGTCTCCATCTACCAAGGCCAGAGATTGTTATAATGCCGTTTGAAGTTGCAAGGCTTAATGGAAGTCAAGTCCATGGAAGTCAGGTCACTTTTTTTTTTTTTTTAAATTTAATTACTTAACTTGATAGTGTCAATATAGACTAATTAAGGGTTGTTTGTAAAAGACAGGAAACAGCTGATCACCGACAAGTATATCGCATTCAATGATAGTTGCTTGTGTAAATTTGAAATGGGATGGCAGTGAAGAAAGATTCTTATAAATTGAATGATGTATATTAATTGATTGATTAGATAACAAAACAATACAGGTATATTTAGTAAAGCAAGTAAAATTCCAAATTGCACTTATTACACGTCTCTAAAATGATCAATACTCCCCCTACCTACCATATAATTGCTATGGATTAATAATTGATAACACGATTCCAAAATTATAATAATAAATTGCAGATTAATTCAGTTAGTAGTTTAGCTAAGACCAGATAGTAACCCGTGCTTCATCCGGGAAGTGACCATTTTTTGTTTGTTTGTGCATTTTTATTGTAGAAAAGAAATAAAATAAAATTACAATAAAGACATAATCAGAATAAAATGGCAATATAAGTTTTTTACTGTAAAAAAAAAAAAAAAAAAAAAATTGAAATATCAACCGGTGATGGTGTCCGCTCCTTTGTCCCCTAGAAGGCTATTTCCTCAAGTGCGGTTTCATGTAAACGCACCAAATACTCTGACAAGTGTGTTGCACATGGATATGGTTTGGGTATTCTAGCTTTCTCTACCTTAGGGGAACTTGGTGAGGATACTCCAGTTTTTTCAAGGCGTCTAAAGAATTGTTTAGTTAACAAATGACGCCAGTAACTGACTTAGGTTGTTTCATTTTTATAGATTAGCGCTGCAATTCAAAGAGTTGAGCCTCAAATTGCTGCTCAGTTACCAACCAAAAGCTTTGTATGATAATTTGTAATAATTTATAAAAGAAAAAGAGAATCAACTCCTTTAAAGCCCTAAGCCATGCGAGGCCATGCGTCGCGCGGTGAGATTACCCACCCTTGGGTGAGCGTCACCGCCCCCTTGAAATTTCTCCCTTCCACTTTTCCTCAAATTATATGAATGTAACAGTGAATATCAGTTTTTGATGAAAAAAACGAAATGGAAAACGAAAAAACAGTCTCCCGGAAACATAAAAGAAAAAAACCAAAAAACTTTTCTCTTCACAAACTCACCGCTCGATTTTCTTCACTCAGTGTTTGATGAAGGAGATTAAGTGGTACTTTCTATGATTCTTCCGCGAGATGGAGATGGATAGTAGATAGTTTTGAGGGTTTCTTTTAAATCTTCTTTTGTTGTTAAATGGGGTTTTGAGACTGTTTGTTTTTTTTTCTTTTAAGATTTGAAGAAGGGGTTTTGTGTTTGTGTTGTAGGGATTCGTCGATTGAAGGAAAGCTTGGGATTTTGATACAGTGGATTGCAAACAGGTTCAATTTTGGTTGTTTCTCTGAATCAATAAACCCTAACCCTATTTTTAAATTTTTTTTTTTGCAGGTACGATTTTTTGTCTGAAGGTGATTTTACTCTTATTCTGATATATCATAAACCCTAATTTCTCATGGTTTTCTTTTGCAAAAGGATTAGGGTTTTGTTTATTTGTTCTTTATTTGCTGATTTCAGTTCATCTTATTCGTTTACTAGCCCTAACCAATTCGGTTTAGTTATTTATTTGTTGTTCCTATAGATTTTTTATTTATTTATAGAAATGGAGAACCAGCGGCGTCAATCTCAGGCAGCTCACAATACAATCAAACTTGCAGTTGGAAACACATCGGAGCTTACAGAGAGTGTTTCTGACACTGAGTTTTAAGGGTATAATACCCTCTCAGCCAGAGCAATAATAAAGGGCCTGATATTTGAAGGCAGCTCAGTTAATCAGGTTTCTGAAGGAAATGATGTTGAAGTTTTGTTAGATAGGACACCTTTCTATGCTGAATCCGGTGGGCAAATAGGAGACCATGGTTCCCTCTATCTTACAGAAGGTGAGAGTAAACCGAAGACTGTTGTTAAGATTAATGATGTGAAAAAGTCTTTTGGAAATATATTTGTTCATAAGGGCAAGGTTATGGAAGAAGCTATCAAGGTAGGAAAAGAAGTGGAGGCTGAAGTGGATGCAAAACTTAGGCAGCGTGCCAAGGTATATATTTCAGTGTTATCTTTAATTTTTTTCAGAGCATCTCATTCTGTTTGAGTAGATCTTTCATCTCTAGCTGCTTGCTTATTCTATAGCTAAGACCACAGCTAGCATCTTGTGGGTATCCATTAGAATATTTGGTTGTCCATGTAGTTATACATGGGTCTATGGTTTTGATGTGCAGGTTCACCATACTGCTACACATTTGCTACAAGCTGCACTTAAAAGTGTAATAGGCCAGGAAACATCTCAAGTGGGATCACTGGTGGCGTTTGAACGTCTCCGGTTTGATTTCAATTTTGACCGACCACTCCAAGACAACCAGATCACAGAAGTTGAAGAATTGATCAATGGGTGGATTGGTAATGCAACTAATCTTGATACTAAAGTGATGGCCTTGAAAGATGCAAAAAATGCCGGAGCAATTGCAATGTTTGGTGAAAAATATGGAGAGGAGGTCTGGCTCATCTTTATGAATCAGGTAAACTCCATTTGGGTGTAATTCTTCCATTTCATGTATGTGGTTTGTTAATACTTAATGAGTCGGTTCGTGGTGATTTTAGGATTTTCTTCCATGTATGTGGTTTGTTAATACTTAATTCTTCCATTTCATTCTGATATCAACTTACATGTATGATGCACTGGTGTCTATGTAGTTGGCTAAATGGATGAACTTTTTGTTGGCTGATAGTACGAACTTTTAAAACTAAATTCATCCTAAAATGGCATTTCTGTTTGCTAATTGTATGAATTTTTAAACTAAATCCTTTGTTGTTGAATCCAGGTATAGAAAGGAATCTAGACCAAAATTCAACCAAACAAAAATGATCCCTCCTGTGTCTTCCAACTCTCTTAGCAGCAAATGTCAGGTACTTTGAGTATAAGTGTGTAGTTCCTGTGGCAAAGCTCATGAAAGATGTGGAAGGCAGGTACAGGGTTTGTGACGTTTCCTGTCATCTAATGGAGTTTTTTACATTGTACTCTTCACTCATCTTTATTGCAGTCAGGTATAGCAGAAAGAGGCTTGATGAGGTTCTTTGATAAAGCAACAACAGAATATATGCACAACTGTATCGATGAAAGCCACCAAATCAGGTACAATTGAATTTGTATGAGCTAATGCAATTGAATGGAGACTGACTTTCGGTTGTTGGTTTATTTTTCGTCCTCTACATGTTCTATTTACGGCAGGAACCCTTAGGGTCTGATCCATTTGATTCGTGTGTTGATAGATATGTTTGTTGCATTTGAATGATGCAAACTGACTTGGATAAAGTAGAGATGCAAAAAACAATGGTGTCCTTTCCCTTTGTGTTCTCTTCTAATTTATTCTTGACTGTCTGCTTGGTGCTTAATGGCGCTAATTAAGGTCGGATAATTTGAGTACTGTTTTTTACATACGTATTTTTGGAACTTGAACTAATAGAGTTTATTATAGTTTCTCTCAAGTTTTGTCTTGATACTGTCGAGATGAAGAATGGTCCATGGTCGTTCACTGGAATATGTGAGTTTAACAGATATAAGATTTGATTGCGTTGGTAATGTATTTTTGTGCATCCATCATTTCGCATTTGTTCTTGGTTGGGTTATCTTATCAGATCGAATGTGCACGTGTTTAAACTTCCACCATGTTCTTTTTGTTTGAATTGGTTCTTATCACTTTTAAGTTAAGAGAATTGAAGAGGTGTATGATCATTTTGGAATTACTGAAATCCAAGAGGTGTATGATCATTTTGGAATCCAGGTGTCAAGCGAGGAGGTTAAGTTAGCTGAGGTTCCAAAGCATAGAAAGACATTTGGTTCCATGAGCTCGGAGCTAGAAGCTTCTAGACAATCTTTTGGCTGCATCAATCTTTTGGACCATAAAATATTAAACTACGGTATATCTCCGCATTCTGATATAGGTAATGTATTTATAAAGTAAGTGAATTAAATAAATTGGAAGTAAGTTTCGGATAATTAATAGACAGATCTGAATTTGGTAGATTAAGTAAGGTAGAGTACAATGGGATGCAATGAATGACTGTAGGATAACACTAGGAAAGGTGGGTATTTTTGGAGAGAATTAGTATATAAGAAGCATACGAAAAGAAAATGATGAGAGTGGTTTTCAGTCACAATGAGACCAGGGCTCTACCTCGGATTTTTTTTATCCGATAATTAAAGTTAAAACAGGTTCAGATGCTTTTTCTAAACTTACTAATGGAGCAGCCTTGGCTGTCAAGTGTCCTCCTATCTTTTATTTAAATATTTTTCAGCTCATGCATTAGTTCTTCAAATTTCTGCTTACTGGAATCAATAGTGGCATCTCTAAGCTATCTATTTTGCCATATATTTTTGTTATCTTTGCAGTTTGTGCAATCAAGGGACAGTTCAAAGATCCTCTAATAATTCTTTTTCATGAGCAGCTTCATGGAGGACAAGGATAACATTGCAAAACTATGAAAGTGCTTTGCTGGAAAAGGTTTTCTTTTCTGATTTTAGGGACAATGGCCTTAGGTGAAGATGTCAGTTTTGGAAGGCCACTCCCACTGCACAGGATGGTATTCAATAAGCTTTCTGTTACAAACGGCGTGACCACAGTACCAGCATGGGCCATAGTGAAAGTGGGATGGTCGATCAGGTATGTTATTGTGTCACATGTGGTACATATGTTGAAAATTAAGTTCAATTTATATACACACTCAAATAAACATATGTACGGATGCCATTTGTAGGTCGTGTTGACAACTAATGCTGATAAAATTTGTTCTGATACCTCATACCTCAGATTGGAGACAAGTTTAGCAGTAAGCATGGTCGGCATGACATGCACGCATGAAGATATGCCACGGTGGAGGAACCAATGATAATAGGTCAGTTGTTCGACTGTATCATGGTAAAGGTTGCAGCTCATGTGGGGAAGGAGCTCTTAGCTGTAGCGTGTATAGTATGTTATCATTACTCATTAGAGACGAAGGCTTTCAGTCGGGTTTTATTAGTTTAGTTTTCCTTTGGTGCGTTATGTAATGTCTTTGCCATTAGTTTCCAAGTTAAAATAAAACTCAGTAAAATCAAACACCTGGAATGCTCTTAGAAGTATATCATAACAAGAAGAAAAAGTTCTGAAAGTTGATTATTCCATGATTGATTTTTAGAATAGGTAAAACTGATCCCAACAAGACGCAGCTCACATTACCATATTACACAGATAAAACAGATCCCTAATCAACATGCGTCTATTGGTGAATTGGCCTAAAATCCAATTTATATACTACCTGTTAATTACTGTTTTCATCCACTAAGAAAATATATCAATTATATATCTTACACAGCATGGTCCCAGATTATTATAAGCTTCATTGGTTATAAAATTTTCAATCGACATCAATTTATACCCAACATCATTTATATTCGTCCAAATTAAGAGACTTTGGTAACTCCAATGATCGTCCAATTCATACAAATTTCAAACAGAAACTTTAAATAATGAAGTTATTAGATTAGTCTATATATCTAAATAGAAAATTGACGGGCGAGGCGAAGCCGAGCCACACCAAATCAAAAATGCATCGCTACGGGGCGGCGCAAGGCCCCGTGACACCAAATCAAAAATGCACGACGGGGTGAGACGAACCGACATTAAAATAAACCAAAATATGGTTACAAAAAAAAAAAAAAAAGCATCATGGTTTTTTGGGTCTTTTTATGTGAGCACGGCCCAAAATCTAGTATATATAAAAAATGTAATATCAACCTATTGCACTAATAAAATCAATGTATTTAAAAAGTAAAAAATAAATAAAATATTATATCCGGTAAGTACAAACTATTGTCATGCTTGCATTTTGGTAGTCAAATATTCAAGAAAAAAGTAATCAACAACCTAAAAAGTCAATACCATCCCTCACTCCAGAATAAAAGTAGCACTGGTGCTGCTTACCCTCCCTTTTATTGGTTGGTTACCGTAACCTCGCGCTCTCATTGGTCATTGAGAAACCATTCGTATTCGTCGATGAAATTTCGTTAGATATAGTGCGCGTTGATCCGACAATGTGCGGTGTAGATTGGATGGATTAGTGGGACACACGCGACTTAACGACCCCATTATTTAGAAAATTGCTATATTAATTTCGTATTTATTTTGAATATCCGTAAAAAAAAAAAATACTATATTAATTTTGGACATTTATGATTAAAATAAAAAAATCAATTCAACATATTTATGGAATAAAATAATCTTTTATAATTTTATGAAAATCCAAAAAAAAATTACTATATTAATTTGGACATTTATGATTAAAATAAAAAAATCAATTTAACATATTTATGAAATAAAATAATTACATTTATATTTCATGTAATTATTGTAAAAGATCCGAGAGAATTAGAAAGATACTACGATCCAGAATTAAAAGATACTACATTATAATTTTGGACATTTATGATTAAAATATTTTTACCAAAAAAAAATGATTAAAAAAAAATCAACATATTTACGGAATAAAAAAGATTTATATTTTTTGAATCTTTTAAAAGGAAAAAAATATAGAAATAACTATATTAATTTTTAGTATTGATGATAAATATCTAACAAAGGAAAAACTAACAATATATAAAAAATACTACATTAATTGATATTTAAATTACTATTTATATTTATGTTAACAATATCCATTAATAAATAAAAAAATATGATCATTTACCTAAACACAATCTATAAAGTACCATTAATACAGTTAATTTAATAATAAAAACAAAGCCAATGGTTAATAAAGGAGGGAAATCATTCTTCATCCCTATTTTCTTTATAACAAGCCATATAAACCTGATTTAATTCCATAATAGTTTCAAAGAGTTTCTTTGGAACCAAGTTTCAACATCTATATAAAGAATGCAAATCACTCTTTATCAACAACCTAAAACTCAATATCATCCTTCACCCGAATGCAAATCACTCTTTTACACCGATCGAGCTTGTTTATGCGATATGATAGACACATCTCGAATACTCACGGTTAATCATTTTTCATTCAATCTTTTGAATAGTATGTTTCGACAATTTTTAGTTTTGTCGTGTTTCATGGTGGATAACACAGAGAACAAATGCTTAAATTTGAGACAATGTTGATCCTTCTTCGGATTTTCAAGGTTTCTCACAGGGAAAAAGGTAGTATACATTTGAAGTTGTACCATTAATACAATTAGCTTCCTTTGATCTTTGCATTCGATATTTTAATAGATAATTGTACTATGCTTTAGTGTTCTCATTTTCTAATGTTAATGAAGTATTGCTATGTCTACTTTTATATGGACAACTACAGAGTAAAAAAATCCGATTTATATTTTTGGATCATATTTAGGGTAAAAAAATCTATTAATTATTATTAAAGTCATTTCAAAGGATTTAACCCGTGATTATGAGTTAAAAAAATCCAATAAATATAGAGTAAAAATCAATTATATTTGACCATTTTTTTGGTATAAAATCTATGAACTATATGAAAATTGTTTAGGCCAAATTTTCAAATTAGTAAAAAAATTAAAATTTTTGAATTAATTTAAAGTAAATAAAACCCTTAAATTAATTATATGTTGACTCATTTTAGGATATAAAATCTTTAAAATAATATATATTCTTAAATAAATATCCAAAGATAAAGTTATTATCCAAAATTATATAAATCACTCACAAAAGTTTACTAAATCTTTTAAGATATTGATTTCATATTGTTTCCTTCATAGAATTTACTATTTATTGGCATTTTTTCTTTCCCACACTCAAACTTTTGTTTTGTTTTAAGTAGGTGGTCAATAAAAAGTATCTATGCTTTTAAAAAAACTACAAAGTATCTCCTAGAATCGCTAATTTCCATTTTATTCGTGATTTAAAAAATAATGGTGTATAAGGGGGAAGAAGACGAATACGGATGCCAAGCCTTTGTCATCCGTAACCAGTGAATAAGGATGTTGTAATTGATGTTTATGAGAGGCTATTGTTTGTTTCGAATAAAAAGTGGAGATGAGTATGAGAGTTTTTCTTTTCATTTTTACTTATTGTTGATTGTTTAACAATATTAGAGGATATTATTAAAAAAAATTGGCGATGATGATAGTCCGAATCGATGAATTAACAACGTCCGGCAATGTCCAAACAAGAGCCTATTCATACCGCAAATAAGCGACGTATGAAACCGACTGTGCTATATTATCGATACTGAAAGTACTTGTATGCACGAAAATGACCTGTGTTATCGAGCGCTCAAAACAGTGCAAATTCAGTTTGGTGATTTTCTTTTTCTTGACATTCGGGTATCACAAGTTTAGTTTGTCTTGAACGGGAACTGGATACTCATGTTGTGGAGATATCAATGAAGTTGGACATCAAGGGCCAATAAGTTAGCATACCTCAAAAAAAAAAAAAAAAAAACAATACACCGGAAGAAAATTATACTTCCTTATTAGTAAGAAAATAATTAAATGCGTTTTCATCCGAGTTTAAATTGTTGTTGTCATTGATGCTTTGGTTTTTTTGATAGGAAGGGTGAACCTTGAACTTGGAGTTGATTGTCACTCCGACATGATTTTTTTTTATTATCAATAATAGGATGGGCTTTACTCTTTAACTACTTTGAATGGACACTATGGATTTTTCTAGAAGTATCACCTACTAAAATAAGTTAATGGTGCTTTGATTAATCCATTTGTTGGTCTCTTACTTTCCAAAACTGCAAGAAGAAATCATTTAATTTTTCGTACTTCGATTTTTTAACCTATTTTAGTAGAACGCTTTCCATTAGTTTCTAAATCCATTGGTCCTGTAATTGGCTTATTAATCAACATTTTCTTTCAAATGTATTTTGATTACAACTCCATTATTGTACTTTTCTCTTCTCTCCTCACAGTTACAAAATTGGAATGTAAGAAGACATCAAAAGGAGTAGCTAATGAGGGGAATAATCAATTTACAAGATGGAGCGATGATTGAATATGTCAGATCGGATGCGAATGATGTGTTTGTTGCCGCTGGTATGATAGGGCCAGGTAATTAAAGGGTGTGACTTATTATTCCGTTGAGGCAGCTGTTTTTACATCTCTAGGAAATAATTTCATCGTATCGTGGAACTGGCCAAGTTGGTGGTGGTCATGAAATCACTATAATTAGTTATTTTTATTTCCTTAATTCTAATTTGATTACTACAAGGAGATTGGTTACAAACACTTTCGATGTACTCACGGGTTTCTTAATTTAAAGACCGTCTTAAGCTTTTTATAGACCCGAAGAAATTTTTTTTTGGTGTCGTCTGACACGGGTACACCTAGCTAAAAATAATTCAGCTCATGTTTCATTTTTTTCCCATTAAATTCTGTGAAATATAAATATGTCTACCTTACACAAGTAGAAGTAGTAACACATCTATGGATTTATTAGATGATCGATGGTGTCCCAACCGCGAAAGTAAAGTTGAGTCAGCACAGTCGGACATGAATCTTTGTCATCTGGATTAGTTAATTTTTTGTGGTGGTGTTGCTACATACCGTAACTGATCTGGAAAAGGGGGTAAAAATATGAATCCAAAATATAATTAAAAGAAGCATGTTTGTATACTGCGACTACCATAAGAAGCTAAGTGAATGGGGAATTGTAGGCTTTGACTAAACCCCCGGTCTAATGTCTTGATTTCTAACTTTGAACAAATCCAACACGAAGAAGAAGGTGACTCAGAGAGATTCACGAACATGCAAGAAAAGTACACCAAAAAATGAACTGCATATTGTGTATTTTATTGTAGATTTTAACATGAAACAAAACAAAATTCTGATGTCACATCCACTTGACATTACTACAATGTTGTATTATATGATCCGCCATATATTTTGCCACATCTCGCTAAACTTGCGTATTACACTTTGTTTTAATACGATAACATGAATCTCGCTTCAATAAATAAATAAATAAATAACAAGAATCAAGAATTACATAGGCGTTTGAAAAAGCACCAAGTAATTTTCCATATTTTAAATGTGCATATGGTTTTTTTCTTTAAGAACAGAAACGTTGGTAAGTTACGCCAATTAGTTAGGGACTTGGGGAATGTTAGTTGTTTCTCATGAAAGTAGGTAAGGTTTGTATATTTCAAGTACATCCGAGTCATGCAATGGAAAACCTATCACCACGGACACTATATGAATGTGCAAGCTGTAGTATTTCAAATATTTCCATTAATGGTATTATTTTACGATACAAGAGACGTCACCAACAATCCATGCGTAACAAAACCAACAATAAAATAAAATTCGACCATGGCATTTAGGAAAAGGAAAAAGAAAAAGAATTGTTTGATGGGGTGAAAATTACTCCCGCCGAATTTGGTAATTTGGGGTGTGATGAGGAATGAATTTAAACCTACAACAAATGCATCACGCGGTGAGTGCTTGTAGATTCGAGAGATCAATCTCAGGCAAGTCCCGGCCTAAACCAAGAAATGGCCGTTCTGCATTTGTTTTGGTCACAAAGTGAAGGAGATGGGGTTGATCTTAGGGAGGAAGCGAAGAAGGTGTTGAGATTGTGAAGGTGTTGGCTTGCTTATGACTTGTGATTAAAAGTGAGCAGCTTATGTTAATGTAAGGAGGCTCGGATGTCGATTTTCCTGCCTTGTTTTCCTTGTTGTTGTTGTTTGAAAATAGGGCGGAGAACCTATTTATACAAGTCATTGAGCCTCATTCACGCTTTCTCGTGGGAAGTGGAGGTAGTGGAATGATGGAGTAGTGGAGTTGCGTGTCGGTGATGCACGACCAATCTTGCCCACTTTTCCAGCTTCATCTCTAACCGTCCATGACTCCCTAACACGTTTTGTGATGGCGCGTTGCACGCCGCACGCCGTAAACCGCCAGACCAATACCCCCGAGTAAGTATCCCCACTTTGTGACATGATTGATGTCTGAATGTGGATCGTGGGTCCACGAAAGATAGCATGTATCGTCAATCAATAATCACAAGTTATTGGGAAAGTCGATACTTGTGCAAGATCGTGTGTATTTTATGCGGGTACTGCATTACGGTGTGGTAAAGTGACGTGTGATGATTGCTCACTAACCAAATAACTCCCGACTGTGGTTGTATAACCAAGCTGGTGAGGTCGGATGGATGAGATGATGTTTGAGACACTCATCTCATGACCGTTGATGAAATTAGGGTTTTTAAAGAGGTGCGCAAGCTCACTCTTCGCCTTGGTCGAAACCAAGCATGGGAAGGATTTGAGAAGACCGACCATACATGCGTGTTGACGGCATGATGGTGTAGGCGCCGTATTCCGTTCCCTCATGAAAGCGCGATCGGGGCCACTCAATTTGACCCCAGAAAGAGGAGTGGTCGAGATCGGTTGCGTAAATCCCTTGCCGCAAAGGAGTTGGAAACCGGCGTGATTTCCCTAGTTTGGGCACGCGTTTGAGGCGACCAACATTGGTTGGTTTTGGTCGATCATACTACCGTAGGTGGTAGGTTGGTGTTCACACCTATACCGATTATCCCATGAAAACGTGATCTAAGCCATTCAAATCATCCGGTGAAGTTGAGCGGTCGAGATCGCTTTAGGATTTGGGAGGTGTAACCGCACGAGTTTGGGCGTGCGTTTTGGGTTGGCCGGGAATGATGAGCCTTGGCCGACCAGCGTGAGGAGGTAGATGGGCCCACGGTGGTCATGCCGGTGTGACCGACCCTTGCTCAATCTAATCTCGTGACCTTCCATTCGTGCCGGAGAAGATGGACGCGCGTGATGGCTTGAACCCTAATTTTGGCTTTCAAAGCCGCGCGACCATGCTCTTTTTGATGGTTTTGTTGTAACCAACCACGGTTGGCTTTGACCGATGGTCAAGCGTGTAGGCGGTCACATGGTGATTGTGTCGACATGCTCCCGGCCTTTGAGTCTACATCTACACCTCCATCTATGCCCGCGAAGACGGACGGTTGAGACCGCTTTGCGACATATGTAATATGCCGCAAAACCCTAATTTAGGTTTTCCGCCCATAATGCTTGGTATGGACGGTTTCTTGGCAAGCAAAGGCCAATGGTCGACCATGGGTCGGGCCGTGTGTATTCCATACCGCTTGGGGTGATGGAATTGATCTCGTGGCCATCCAATCATGCTTGCGGAGTTGGATGACCGCGATCGATCATATTTGGCGTGCTAAGGCCGTGTATTCCATACCGCTGGGGGTGATGGAATTGATCTGTGGTCATCCAATCATGCCATGGAGTTGGATGACCGCGATCGATCATATTTGGCGTGCTAAGGCCGTGTGTATTCCATACCGCTTGGGGGTGATGGAATTGATCCGTGGTCATCCAATCATGCTTGCGGAGTTGGATGATCTGCGATCGATCATATCCTGAGACTCGATATAGTCAAGTCCGGATGCTCGATCGGCTAGTATAACACACCGAGAGGGCTCAATCGGGCTAGTATAACACACCGAGAGGTCTCGGCTAGTATAACACACCGAGAATCGCCTGTACGGGGTATTTCGTACATGGATTCATTATAGTGCTTGAGGTTCGTGTTACTCAGTAAGAGTAACACTCGGTCGTCATGCCACACCGATAATGAGTACAAGAAATACAAGGGCGATATGAAATTCACAGAAGGGATTGTTGCTACATGCTCCAACCTCGAGGAATTTCATGTATTCACAGAATGGGATTGTTGCTACATGCTCCATTCTTGGTGAATTAAGTGAGAGTATCCGTCACTTATAAATGGCTTTATCTTTTACAAGATGTCACGCATGATTTTTCCGGTTACTTACAAATTTAACCTTAAATGAAAATCCACCATCAACATTAAGTCCCCCGCCTAGCACATAATGGTTACACTATTGTGTGGTAGGCATGAGATGGTGACATACGTAAATGACCAAGCTAGAGTGAATACATATTTAGGATAGTTTCACATTGTCGCGTTTCCGGAACCTGGTTGGTCTTGATTAAGGATGCGAAGGAAGCAGACTTGATCCGGTGAGTCGCTTTGGTTCCTCTTGTACATGTATGAGCTTGCCGCTTCCTTGGTGTACTTCCTTAGTTATGCACGGCCTTCCTCAGTGAATTTGATAAGCCTTGTTGATTGCTATCCCGAATTAGTAGCCTTCATAGGTGGTAAGTGGAGACTTCTCTTCCTTCTGGGATTCTGTCGACTTGTGAGGTTATAAAGAGTCATCTCAACGTGGTCGTTTATTCTTTATCCCAGGTATTTCAGGTACTGCTCTGATTTTCTGATTAACTGATCAATGGATTTGATGATCCCTCTTTTTTTTTTTTTTTTTTTTTTTTTGTGCTCATAACCTCTTCTTCTCTCGCAGATTATCATGGAAGCGGTAGACGCTCATTCTCGTTGCTTCCCAAAGAAGTTTTGAAGTTGACAAGCCCGAAAACCACGCGCATGGAGAAGTGATGGCTAAGATCGATCTTCCTCTTCGTGAAGTCGGCTGTGCTATGTCTGGGATGTCTATCTCCCACCTTCGTATTGTCGAGGACGTATCTGCACTTTCAGCTGCAATTGACATGGAGGAGCGGCGGAGGCGCGAGGAAACTCTGCAGACACTAGTGCGCAAGGGCGAGAGATTTGCGGCCATGTTGAAGAGGCGGAGGGTTGAGCATGAACGACCTCCGAATGAAGGCAAGTGTGATTACCCGCTCAGACGGCGTGATAATCCTTGATTCCACTGCGTGACGAGCCCGAACGTTTGGAAGCAACTGCGAAGCTCCATGCCGTTGATGTACCTTTGATGATCCCGTTGATGATGTTAGGATGGAGCGTGATCTTGCCGCTGCGGCGGGATGCCCGATGCGAAGTTGAGGAAGATCAGGAGGGAGTGCATCGACAGTGACGGGGCCGACGGTGATGTGGGCGAGACCGGCCCTCTTGATGATTGAAATTTCTTTTGTTTTTTTTTTTTTTTCTTTCCAAGTATATTCGCACGCTCTGAACATCTTCCTTGTACTCGGCGCGGCTGAGTTCAAGGTTTTTCTTTTGATTATTTGAATAAAGTTTTCCTTTACAACTTTGTTAAGATCGCAACCGAACTTCTCAGCGCAGGAGCGCCTTCACATGTAATCCTTAGTAATAAAAGAAGTTATACTATAATGGAATATCCACGGACCCGTGATGCAATATCTTCCCCGGCTTTCTGGGCGGATGGCTCAAATCACACATTACACGTTCCTATTTCAAATATTTGCTTAGGGTTTCCTTTGCTCCAGCTTGATTTAGGGCTGACCCAGGACTTTGTGTCTTTAGGAGTAGAGAGATTCTCAGATGGAAATAATACTTCAATTGAATTGAGAATTGAAAATTGAAACCCTAACTATGAATGCAAGTATTGCAATCATTTTCCGGAGGAATTACAAGTGTGACACGAAATTATAATAAGGAGACACTGGAAAAATAGCACAGCTGTTTTTTTTAAAGTGTGGAGGATGCCGGAAAGTGATAGCACAAGATCTTAAGTGCGGTAAGGTTTGAGCCATCGCGAGTGAACTGTTATGCCCTCCGTGTTATCGCGTTGATGAGCTTGCAAAAGAGCCACCTAGGATAACATCTCGCTACTGTGCACGGCTCATCTTCTCTTTTGGTGGGTGAGTCGGGTGGAGTGGTCATCTTCACCGTCATGCTTCCAACATTGAACGTAGTCATCTTCGTCACCAGGTCTCCAATTCCGAATGGGTTTGAGCGTGCGGACACTTGGACCTTGACCTTGTTGTCTTTGACCAAGACACCTCTATGCTCTTGATAAAACGTTTGAAAGGGCCGCTTCCCATTCACATATCCCCGGTCGGGGTTGGCTTGTTGGTTGGAGCCGGTCCCCGTGACTTGTCGAATGAGGGGCGGTAGGTTGTAAGGAAGGTTGCGTGACGAGACTTACTTGAGATTGGAACTTTTCAATGTATGTCGACAGTGCTCTCTCCGGGAAGTTGCGTCATGTTGAAAGTTCTTTAGTGCAGGCAATGACAAGTCATCAGGTGGTCCAGAGCATGTTGAGATTCTTTCGTGTACCGAGACCGGTAGAGGACAGACTTCCAAGATGGCTTTGTTGTCTTGTATCCAAGAGCGTCCTAGGATCATGTCGTAGATGGGATGATCTTTGACCACGTAGAATTTTGCTTGCGTCGAGGCGTCTCCCATTTTGATTTCAAGATTGACGTATCCATACGCATCTCTAAGCTCTCCTCCCGAATCTTTGACCACGGTTGGGTGACGAGTAGCTTCCGCTTCAAATATTTGCCGCTTTCAAGGTCTTGACAGTAATGATGTTAAATTCGGAAACCGTGTCAATTAACACGCTATCGAACTTAACGCCCCTTAAACAAGTGACGGTTAGGAGTCCCCCTTCCCTTGCTCGCGTCTTGCAGGAGAGTCTCGAGGTTCTTGAACTGCTCCCGGATGCAAACGCCGCCCGACACAACGTGATTGAGGGCCGCAAATATGTCTTGACGCTGTCCCTTGGAGAAATACAAGATTTCACATATGCGCTCCATCATAGATTGCACGGTCTTGCGAAATGAGTCCCTGTAAATCATGCGTTTCGATAGGTAGAGGATCTCTATGAACACCTTCA
This sequence comes from Papaver armeniacum, assembly GCA_023531295.1. Lineage (NCBI taxonomy): Eukaryota > Viridiplantae > Streptophyta > Magnoliopsida > Ranunculales > Papaveraceae > Papaver > Papaver armeniacum. The sequence continues at coordinate 18,406 of JAJJWW010019427.1, forward strand.
TTTCCAAGCTGGAGCTCCCCTGTCTCTACCTTTCCCCGAATATTTGTTTCAACTTGTTGCAATCTTTGGTTGGATGATGGACGAACCCGTGATAGCAAATAAAGATCCGGGATCTTCCATCTCTTCCTCGGTCGGAGGACGCCTGATGGGGGAGCTTTACGGCGTCGCCTTGGATCCACGCCAGGAGCTCTATCACTTCATTCATGGGAAAAGGAAGACCCGTGTCTTTGTCGTTTTGTGCAGGAGTTTTGTCTGTTCCTTTTCGAGACGAAGTCTTGTGTGCTGAGGATGTTCGCTTGGTTTGTTGTTCCGTTATCGAAGCTTTCCTCTTTTCTCCTCCGCTTACCACACTCATGTATGGGCCGGTGTTGTATTGTTTGTTTGTGAGACGCCTGCTTCCCTCGACTTTCGCGCAAATCTTCACTTCGAACAACCCCGGGTTCTTTCTAGTAATGCCGGTGCGATTGTTGGGTCAACGCTTTGCAGCTTCATGGAGTTCGAAGAGAACGTTTGAAATCCCGGTGTTCTCTAACAGGGCGCGGTATATGGGTATCATCCCATTGATGCATGACTCCACCAATTGCCGTTCGGTGACATTCTGGTCGTGGACAATCCAAAGGCTTGGGTTCTGAATCTTTTAACGAAGTCGTTGGGATGTTCATTATTCCGCTGAAGAATTCTTCCCAGGTCTGAAAATGTGATTTGTTCAGACACGAAGAAATACTTTCTGTAGAAAGCACTGACCATCTCGCTCCAATTGGATATGCTGTTAGGCGCAATGTTGTTGTACCAGGTGTATGCCCTTCTGTGAGTGATTTTGAGAATTCTTTTAGGCGTAAAACATGATTGTATTCATGTTCCCCAAGGCTTCCAAGAATCGAGAAATGTGTTCACGAGCATTACCAGAGCATCATAGAGGGAGAACTCGGGAGAGGTGTAACCTCTTGGTAGAGGAATCCGTTGCACATCTTGAGGGTACGGCGGCTGATGTTGGTGTACGTCCGTTCGGTCCCCTTTTCCTCGATTTTGGAGAAGTCGCTCTAGATCTTCACGCGTGATGAAGTTGGAAGACTGGCCTCTCTCCCCCTTGGCGCTGTGAGCAACACGAGTTTCTTCATTCATGTGAGTCCGAGTGGAAACACTCGCTCGGGTGTATTGAATGCATCTCTTGCCGACTCCGAGGGTTGCCGTGAATCTTGCGGCAATCGTTCACCAAAGTTTTAAGGAAAGTGAGTACCTCTTTCTCGAGTTGCGGCCATATCTCGTTTGAGTTTTAGCAAGAATTTCCTGTTTCTCCATCAAGTCCGCAATAGTACTGGACGGTGGTCTTCCTCTTGTGTCTCCGGCTCTCGTCCCGATGGAGGAGTGAAAGTTGTTGCTCGGTAACCGCCGGAGGCGTTACGCCGAAGAGATGCTGTGATTTGCGCGCCGCTCCGGCTCTGGTGATGGGAGGGGTTATTCCTACTGGGATATCCGCTGCTACACTGGTGTTGGTGGTAGAAGTGACGGCTCCACGAGATGTGTTGACCACGGTAGCTCCACTGACAGTACTTCAACACCAGGATTGTTATCCACAACGGCTCCATCCGAATTGATTGTCGATCCAGCACCTTAATTCCACCATAGTGATTTTTGATTGAATCGATTCTAAGATCTACCCCTTTTGAGATTGATGAAATTGAATTGAATTTCGAAGAAATTGACTTTACAACCGAGAGATTAATCTCCCACCGTGGTCGCCAATTGTTGATGGGTGAAAATTACTCCCGCTGAATTTGGTAATTTGGGGTGTGATGAGGAATGAATTTAAACCTACAACAAATGCATCACGCGGTGAGTGCTTGTAGATTCGAGAGATCAACGTGCAAGTCCGGCCTAAACCAAGAAATGGCCGTTCCAGATTTGTTTCTGTCACAAAGTGAAGGAGATGGGGTTGATCTTAGGGAGGGAAGCGAAGAAGGTGTTGAGATTGTGAAGGTGTTGGCTTGCTTATGACTTTGTGAGAAAAAGTGAGTTGAATGTACGGTTAATGTAAGGAGGCTCGGATGTCGATTTTTGTCTTGTTTTCCTTGTTGTTGTTGTTTGAAAATAGGGAGAGAACCTATTTATACAAGTCATTGAGCCTCATTCACGTTTCTCGTGGGAAGTGGAGGTAGTGGAATGATGGAGTAGTGGAGTTGCGTGTCGGTGATGCACGACCAATCTTGCCCACTTTTCCTCGTTCATCTCTAACCGTCCATGACTCCCTAACACGTTCTTGTGATGGCGCGTTGCACGCCGCACGCCGTAAACCGCTGGACCAATACCCCAGTGCAAGTATCCCCTGGGTTTGTGACATGATTGATGTCTGGAATGTGGATCGTGGGTCCACGAAAGATAGCATGTAATCGCTGAATTGAATAATCGTTAAGAGCAGAAAGTCGATACTTGTGCAAGAATGTGTATTTTATGCATCAGCATTACGGTGTGGTAAAGTGACGTGTGATGACTGCTCACTAACCAAATAACTCGACTGTGGTTGTATAACCAAGCTGGTAAGGTCGGACGGATGAGATGATGTTTGAGACACTCATCTGCATTTGTTGATGAAATTAGGGTTTTAAAGAGGTGCGCAAGCGTCACTCTTCACTTGGTCGAAACCAAGCATGGGAAGGATTTTGAGAAGACCGACCATACATGCGTGTTGACGGCATGATGGTGTAGGCGCTGTATTCCGTTCCCTCATGAAAGCGCGATCTGGGCCACTCAATTTGGCCAGAAAGAGGAGTGGTCGAGATCGGTTTGCGAAGAAATCCCTTATAAAAGGAGTTGGAAAACCAGCGTGATTTCCCTAGTTTGGGCACGCGTTTGAGGCGACCAACATTGGTTGGTTTTGGTCGATCATACTACCGTGTAGGTGGTAGGTTGGTGTTCACACCTATACTGATTATCCCATGAAAACGTGATCTAAGCCATTCAAATCATCCGGTGAAGTTGAGCGGTCGAGATCGTTTTAGGATTTGGGAGGTGTAACCGCACGAGTTTGGGCGTGCGTTTTGGGTTGGCCGGAATGATGAGCCTTGGCCGACCGCGTGAGGAGGTAGATGGGCCCACGGTGGTCATCTTTGGTGTGACCGACCCTTGCTCAATCTAATCTGTGACCTTCCATTCGTGCCGAGAAGATGGACGCGCGTGATGGCTTGAACCCTAATTTTGGCTTTCAAAGCCGCGCGACCATGCTCTTTTGGGCGGATGGTTTTGTTGTAACCAACCACGGTTGGCTTTGACCGATTTGTCAAGCGTGTAGGCGGTCACATGGTGATTGTGTCGACATGCTCCGGGCCTTTTGAGTCTACATCTACACCCTCCATCTATGCTGCGAAGACGGACGGTTGAGACCGTTTTGCGACATATGTAATATGCCGCAAACCCTAATTTAGGTTTTCCGCCCATAATGCTTGGTATGGACGGTTTCTTGGCAAGCAAAGGCCAATGGTCGACCATGCGGTCGGCCGCGGTGTATTCCATACCGCTTGGGGGTGATGGAATTGATCCGTGGCCATCCAATCATGCTTGCGGAGTTGGATGACCGCGATCAGATCATATTTCAAGCTAAGGCCGTGTGTATTCCATACCGCTTGGGGGTGATGGAATTGATCTGTGGTCATCCAATCATGCTTGTGAGTTGGATGACTGCGATCGATCATATTTGGCAGAGCTAAGGCGTGTGTATTCCATTTGGGGGTGATGGAATTGATCTCGTGGGGCCATCCAATCATGCTTGCGGAGTTGGATGATCTGCGATCAGATCATATCCGAGATGATATAGTCAAGTCCGGATGCTCGATCGGCTAGTATAACACACCGAGAGGGGCTCAATCGGGCTAGTATAACACACCGAGAGGTCTCGGGCTAGTATAACACACCGAGAATCAAACTGACGGTATTTCAGACATGGATTCATTATAGTGCTTGGAGGTTCGTGTTACTCTGTAAGAGTAACACTCGGTCGTCATGCCACAATCGATAATGAGTACAGAAATACAAGGCCGATATGAAATTCACAGAAGGGATTGTTGCTACATGCTCCAACCTGGAGGAATTTCATGTATTCGCTGAATGGGATTGTTGCTACATGCTCCATTCTTGGTGAATTAAGTGAGGAGTATCCGTCACTTATAAATGGCTTTATCTTTTACAAGATGTCAGCGCATGATTTTTCTGGTTACTTACAAATTTAACCTTAAATGAAAATCCACCATCAACAAGAATCTATAACCAATTTAGATTCTCTTTGCCAATAAAAGTACTTCAATTATGCAACACAAGAGGAAATCCTTACAGTTAAAACAACAATCACGAGTAATCAAACTGGGCTATTTTTTGGATGTTCACGATTCACAGGCACGACGTTATATATGGAGAAAGCCATTGTGCAGCTGATGTGCAATAGAAGGGAAGCAACGCAAAGTGGCCAATAACGCTTTAATTGTTAAGAGTACAATATTACCTATTACAGTGACCTACGGTAGTTTTTTTATGGAAGAAAAAGACTTTGAATGTCGATAAAGGTCAATGAGAACATTTGTACATAACATGGAAACAACAGATTTATGCAAATGGTTATAATGCAAAGGTAAATACAAGGAAATTAGATAAGTGTTATTTATAGAAACGGGACGGCATTTTAATGGAAACCCAAATTTATCAAAGATTGAATTTTAATAAATGAAAAATGAATAATGGTTTTTTTAGTGTGGACGTGCAATGAGTGTATATCCTTGATTGCATCTTCTTTGACGGAGGCACTTCATCTATTATGTACTATTTAGAGTTGGAAAGTTATTTTATATTAATATACATATACCTTCGTTTTTGGAAAAAGAGATACTATCACTTTTTCTAGAAATTGAGGTGGTATTGTTTTAGTGTCTCTAATATCAAATATTGATTCGACTACATTGTGAGTGTGATTTTTCATTTAATTACAAGGATGAGCCTCAAAGAATAACTGAGATGGACCCTTAATTTTAATGTAAGTATATGAGGAAAAGATATATAAAGGCATTTCCTTGCTTTTTAACGGGAAGCACTTAATTGGTTTTTCACTATACAGAGTTGACAAGCTTTTTTATAGTAATATCATGTATTCTTTTAGTGTCTCTAATATCATATATTTAAATATATAGTGAGTGTGATTTTTCACATAACTACAGGTAAATGGATCCAGGAGGAACAATTGAATTGGCCACTTGATTCTTAACGCAAATATATGATTTTCGACTAAAGATCATCTTTGACAGGAAGCACTTCTTATGCTTTGAAACATTTAGAGTTTGCAATATATTTAATATTAATATCATGTTATTTTAGTGTCTCTAATATTAAATTTTTGTACAACTATATAGTAGGTGTGATTTTTCATATAACTGCAGGAGGCCGTTGGAGCCAAGCGGAGCAATTGAGTTGGCTGCTTGATTCTTAACGCAAGTATATGATTTCTGAAGAAAGCTATGCCGGTGCATTTCCTTGATTACATCGTCTTCTACGGGAAACACTTCATATGCTCTGCACTATTTGGAGTTGACAATCTATTTTATATTAATACCGTTTTTTCAACGTGTTTCTTTAATAACAGATATTGATACAACTATGCATTGAGTATGATTTTTCATTCAACTATAGGAAGTTGGAGCTTAGATGAGCAATTGAGTTGGGCGCTAGATTCTTAACACAAGTGTATCATATGGTACGTGAGGCATGTGAGGATTGTATAAAGGGTAAATTACAATAATATTTTACCGAACGTGAAGAAATAAGGGTTTTGAGGTAGAAAATTATTATGACTTTGTTTCTTTACCTTTAGTTTGCAAAAATTTATTAACCAAGAGATGTTGCATAGGTATTCTAATATCTATTAAGACTAAGGGTAGTTGTGATGCTACTTTAAGTAACAGACTTCAAATATAATCTTACCAATTATCTTTAGAGTAATTAAGAGTACTAATTTAGGCAATATTATGAACAACTTATTAATTTTTATATGTTGGTATAATTTTCCAAAATTATTTTCCTTAAAGAAGATTTCTTAATCCAAAATTTTTAAAAGTATATAATTGATGTTTTTTTTTTTTTGATGCAAAATAAAGAAATTCATTAAGTTGGGAAAACTCCCATGTCCAACAATAGTTATTTTTTCAAGATGTTTAGGTGGATAATCAAACCATGTTTGAGTTACACCATTCTTCCCTTTGTGCTTAGCTAATTTATCAGCAGTCTTATTACATGTTCTAGGAATGAAATTGCACTTCCAATTAGGAATTGTAGTTAACTTATTCATTGCTTCTAAGAATATCTTCATTCTCCCATGCAATCCCCCGAAGTTTTGTTGTTGATATATCCTTCTATATTTTTGAGATCAGTCTCAAAAATAATGTGAGTGAAGTTCAATGCAAGACTCCATTGGACAAGATCATCGTGAAAGCTAGACATTCCGCACTTTCCGAATCCCTCACTCCTGCATAGCACTTTGATTTTCCTCCACGCCATTTTCCCGTAAAATCACTGAAGGATAAGAGCAATACAGTTAGTCCAGATTGTGATCAAAAGAGGCATCACAATTAATAGTATGATATGGATGTGTTGGTGGATTCCATGTGGGTATTGTAGTAGCGACTAGTGTGGTTGTATTAAGATTAGCTGTATTCCCTCTACCGAGTTTATCCATGTAATCGGCAAAGTCGATTGTTTAACCGTTCACATCAATTTCCTTTTACCAAAAAATATGCCACTAAATATATTTTAACAAACCTTTCAAATTATTTTCTTTATGAAGATTCCCAGAGTTTCTAACATTTTACATAGTACCTAATTGTTAACTGTTCTAATTATCAATCATGAATCAGGTTCCAATTGTCAATCTACTAAATGATAATTGTTGTTTTCAATATACATTGTAGATGCTAATTGCGACCCTTTCACGGTACTGGTACAGGAGAAGCCTCGCCTCTCCTAATGGGAGCAACTCCCATTATACCAGGGTGCGTAGCGGGGTTACATATTAGATGCCATTAGTCTTGTGTGTTTTGGGGTAGAATATTGTTATGACTTTTTTTATTTACTTTACGTTGTAAAATTTGATTAACGAATAGATGTTGTATAGACATTCTAAAATTTAGCAAGACTAAGCATAGTTGAAGTCCTACTTTGAATAGCAGACTTCAAATGTAGATTTTCCAATTATCTTTAGAATGTAGGTGTTGGCAATATCATAATATACTAATTGATTTCAAAGTATTTTCTTTAACGGAAAATGGGTCATTTGTCCAAAAAAATTTAAAACACGGTTCAAATGGACGAGTAAAAAATTTTATGGGTGAAATGGACAAAAAAATAGCAAGGATGAAAACTTGGATTCATCCTGGCTTAAACTTAAAAAAATAGCAAGGATGAAACTGGATGCATCTGTGTAAAATAAAAATAAGAAAAAATATTTGAAAATGGATGGGATGAAAGCTGATTACATCCCGCCTATTTTTAAATTTTTGTCCATTTAAAAAAGTATTCAAATCTGATTGTCCTTTTCACCCATAAAATTTTGATTTTGGTCTTTTTAACCAATTTTGTGTTTCTTTAAGATGAATTTTTAATCTCCAACACTTTAAAAGTACGTAATTAGTAAATTTGGTTTCAATTGTTAGACTACTAAACAATAATTATGTTTTCATTATACATTGTAATTGTTAATTGGGATTTGTTTTGGGAAGGGTAATGGGTTTCTCCCGCCTCACCAAATGGGTGTCAATTCCCATCGCCTGTGTGCGTAGCACGGGTTTCAAGCTAGTTTAACATAATTACGCTAAATTACTTATTGTAAACTCCATTTATCACAAATTAAATTGTGATTTCTCACCATCGATATCTTAATATTAATTATTCAAATTAGACAACGATTTTTTTCTTCTAGTTATGATATATAAAGATCAAACAGATACAAAGCCCTTGTCACGTATCGTAATTGAATCGACAATGTATATATCCCCATATGAAGTGTGCGTCCACAAATAAAGGACCTAGAAAGCTGCCTCCAATACCAACGGTTACTACTTTTTTCGGTGCTTTTCCCGCGGCTTCAATCTTTCCAGCATTCTTATTGGTATTTATAAGCATAAGAAATAAAAAATGTTATCAAAGGGTCGTATGTTTTGCGCGTATTAGGGTCTCGATCGTAAAACATGTCATTGATGCATTTATGTCACTTGACTAATCCCTTTTCTACAGTCTTGATTATACATATCCAGAATCTAAGTTCATTCTACTCCCTCCGTCCCCTATATAAAGGCGGAGTTTGGAATTTTGATTGTACCCTTACATAGGCGGGCCGCAGATATTCATTTCTAAGATAAAAATTTCCTTATATACCCCTACTTATTATGTATAGGTATTATAGCAAATAAGTTTATGTTCCTTATCTTAGGAATGATATTAAGGGTAATATAATATGAGAAAAGTAATTGATATTTATGAAATCCATGTTTTTTCTTACTCTAAGAGAATTGGTTAATTCCGCCTATATATATGGGACGGAGGGAGTATTAATTTGCCTAGCGTTTTTAGGGGCCACTCAAAAGGATTTAGGGGCCAACAATAAAACAAAATAGGGTCACCCAAACCTAAATTGAGTTCACCCCTTATCCTTTTTTTCCGTAATGGCAAAATTGCCCTTCAATAGTCGGAAATTAAACATGAATTCGGTAGTTACTTTACATTTAATTATTGTTAGCAAAATTATTTGATTTTTTTTTCTGGTTCTACCATAATCGGTAGATAAAATCTATTTTACCTCAACCGATTATGGATGATGTTCTTGGATTTACACTAGCAATAGAAACATAATCGGTAGATAATAATCTACTTTACTTACCGATTATGCTTGATGTTCTTAAGAAAAAGAACATCAACCATAATCGGTAGGTAAATTGATCGTTATCTACCGTTTATTCTTGATTCATAAATATAATTCAATTTCTCTGTGCTAAAAGTTACGCACAATTGGTAGATAATGAACACCATTAATTACCGATTGTGAATGTAGAAAATTCCGAAATTTTATTAAGTTTTGAAAATTTGAATTTGGAGCCATGAACACAATCGATAGATAATAAGCATCACTTATTAACACAGTTTACTACCGATTATGGTAGTACAAAAGTTCGAAAATTTTAGGATTTTGGCAAAATCTCATTTTGGGGCCAATATACATTCGGAAGTTAAATTTACTACCGATTATGGTAGTGCTAAAATTCGAAAATTGAGTATATTAGGAGGTTAAAGTAACACACTTTACTACCGATTATGGTAGTACCAAAGTTCAAAATTTTTGGATTTTGGCAAAAATCTCATTTGGGGCCAATATACATTCGAAATTAAATTTACTACCGAATGTATGTTGCCTAACCTTCTAAAATAGCCCTTGAACCACCTAGAGCCATGGCATGGTAGGTTACACACAGTAATATTCGGAAGATATGTCATTTGAATAAACTCCAATATACGGTCTAAAAATCATAAAAACGCTAGGATTTTACCTGGCGTCATTAGGGGCCACTCAAAAGAAATATGCGAGATAAGGGGTAACTCACTTTAGGTTTGGGGACCCTATTTTGTTTTATTGTTGGCCCCTAAATCCTTTTGAGTGGCCCCTAATGACGCCAAGTTAATTTAGCAAGAGAAAATAGAGGTAAAAGGTAAGTCATCAAATGAATTTTGATCTCATGATGTTTTTCAGTTTCTTTTTTTAAACATGTTTACTACTGATATGCATCATGCTATTATGTTGTTCATGCTCTGTGTTGTTCTTTTGGTGATGCGTAATTCAAAAATAAGAAGTATTGACTGTGTTCTATTGATGCATATATACATGATATGTCTACACCTAAATCAGAACCTACTCACGATAAATCATACACGTATGAACCGATTGGTATTTATATGGTGATATTTAATGATATGATAAAGTTGTATTACATGGTGACCTTACTGTTGATGGTGATGTCACTATAGTGTTTATGAAGTTATTCAGTTCAGTCATAGATATGGTTCGATTGTGCTACTCATGAAGGTTTTGTACTAAATTTCTAGTTCCATATTATGATAATATAATGGCTAAGAATGTCTTTAGTATAAGGGTAAATATTTGATCACACTTAAGTT